>CAUYQG010210472.1:0-12957 GCA_963574415.1 Tarsius wallacei
GTGGCTCAGCCTGTAATCCCTCGCTTGGGGAGGCTGAGGTGAGTGGATTGCCTGAGCCCGCGGGTTCGAGACCCGCCTGGGCAACTTGGCGAGACCTCATCTCTACAATAAATCAAAAAATTAGCCGGGCGTGGTAGTGCGTGCCTGTAGTTCCAGCTTGGAAGGCTGAGGCAGAAGGATCGCCTGAGCCCAGCAGGTCGAGACTGCGGTGGCTGGGAGCAGCCACAGCACTCCAGTCTGGGCAACAGAGTGAGACTCCAACACACACACACACACACACACAAAAGTAATTTCAAAAAGAATCTATCAATACAGCTCCAAATGACTACCTCTGAGGAGGAAAAATGGAGGGGAAGGGGGCTTGGGACTCCTGATTTTCTTAACAAACTTCCCAGTATTGGTTGACTCTTTAAACTCATACATACATGATTTTGATTTTTAAAATGATCTCTGGAAGATCTGTCCACAGGTGTGTGGAGAATTTTCCATATAATATTTCCAATGTAGGATTGTCACTTTAAAATGTGACCCCTTCCCATTGTCCTATGGAAGGAGCAAGGAGGCAAAGCTGGGAGGCAGTTCCAAGTATAAGATCGAAAATAAAGCTAAAGGGATGCTGGCAGATGCATCCTCCTGGCCAAATCCCAATTCCCACTCTCAGGCCCTCACCAGGAGCAGAGGCAGGAGAGGCCTGAGAGAGTTTGCACGAAATGGCTTTCCAGGAGCCGTGGGGACAGAGGAACCAGAGGAGGCAAAGCACGGTTCCCAGAAGTCAAATGCTGCACAGGTGACAGGGTAAGTGTGCACTGCACTCACTTTGCCTTCACCTAATGCCCAACCCTTCTGCTGGGCTCTAGTCGCTCCACTCGTGGTTCCATTGGCAACCCCGTGACCTACTTGTGCGCATAGCTTCTGTTCCCCTCCCCTCTTCTGAGCCAACTTCACCATCCTTCTTTGTCCAGTGCAGAGCTTCCTTCTCCATCGAAATAATTCTCCCTGACCACTCCTGTCCTCATCAACCATCTTTTGTTTTTGTTTTTTTTTTAATCTCATGCAGCTCACGGGGTATGTTTTATACAGTTTGGATATTAATTATAAACTGTTTTGAATTGCATGCTATTATTTCGCATATCGTTTTCAATCCATGGGGTAAGAACAAGGACAATACCATATGCTCTTTATACCCCCATCATACCTAGCACAGGACCAAATCCACAGTGTAAATTTAAAGAGTGTTTGATTAATTGTTGATAGTGAGATGACATATGCATTTTTATAGTACCTCATCACAGGATTTTCTAAGTAGACAGATGAGAGACACGGAGAGAATTCTTACACATAGGACTTTAAAGTACAAAACTGAGTTAATTGTTTTTTCAGTTGATGGCACAGTAATTATCATAATTGGTCAGTTCCAGACTCCTTTCTTCTTTAATTTCATTTGAATTTTTTCCGTCTAACTTTGATCCCCATGACCTGTCTCCTCCCTCTCTTCCCACTCACGTAATGTATCAGGAATTGCCCTTGAAAGTGTAAAACTACAGTATTGCTTGTATATGTATGCTTTCCTTAACATTATTTAAATGGTATCATGCTATAGATCTTGTCCTATTTCTTACATTTTCATTCAACAGCCTTTCTAGGGAACTATGATCATTTATTGCTTCAATCGCTGCCTGGTATTCCACCATAAGCTCCCACCACACTTCATCCATTCCCCAAATGGTGGGTATCTATATATATAAGCTGTGCATGAGAATTGTGTGGTATAATTTGGAAATAGCAATGACTGAAACAGCTCTGGGAGCACAGTGGAACACCTTAGAAGATAGTTCCCGCAAGGATTCTCATCATTTCTGCAAAAAGGAGAGGGCAAAAAGACTTGAGGGTCCATTTACGTGGGGCCCAAGGCTTTGCCAGTGCTTACCAATCCCCCCATGCTGTGCTTCTGACTGGGCTAGTTAGTGTACAACTTGTTCAGACAGCTGTTTTCATTCATACCTTCAAAGATCCTCTGCATTGGGAGAAGAAAGAAAGACGGAAAGAGAAATAAGGGATTAATTAAGAATGTCTGGACCTGGCAAGGTGACTCATGCCAGTAATCCCAATACTTTGGGAGGCCTAGGCTGGAGGACTGCTTGAGCCCAGAAATTCAAGATTAGCCTGGGCAACATAGTGAGGCCTCATCTCTACAAAAAAAAAAAAAAAAAACTTAGCTGGGTGTGGTCCCAGCTACTCAGGAGGCTGAGGTGAAAGGATCGCTTGAGCCTAGCCTGGGCAACAGAGTGAGACTCCAACTCAAAACAAGAAAAAAGAAAAGAATGTCTGAATTCTTAAACGGTTAAATGATAAACCCAGACACACACGCACAATTAACTAGAAGTAACATGGCTGAAGCTAATGTCTGCTCCCTACCATCCAGGGAATTGATGCACCCTTCGCCAGGTGCAGCTGAGTGAAATGGCTCTGTCTTTTCCTGCCTGCATCCTCATATTTCATCATCTAGGTCCTGCGTGGCCCGGCGGCCTAGGGCTCTTTTGTTTACCCTCTTCCTACCTTCCATCTGGGAGTACCCAACATGGCTCCTGAGTGCCCCTCTGCCATCATCTATCCCCCTCGAGTGTGCCCTGTGCCTTCAACATGCCCACGCTTGAACCTGAAGATCAGACACTGCAGGCACCCTTTTCTCACTTTGCCTTGGCTGCTGTACCTAGAGAGCCGGGAGAGGGAAGGACACATCAGACGCCAGACAGAAAGAGCACCTGAGAAAGAGCAGAGTGCCCTCTCCTGCCTTGGCCCATAGCCCCCCACACCCCTCGCTTCCCTCTCCTGATTCCCACCATCTGGGGTCCACCTCTGAATTGACAAACTCCTGCTTGGTCACATCTGGTTGAGAGAAAGAAACAAGGAGTTTGGAGACCTAAACTAATAGGCAGCACTTGGCACACACAATAGAAGCAGCTGCTGTTTATAGCTCTTTTTAAGGGTGGCCTCAAGCCGGACCTCACACTTCCCTTCCCTATGGGGCATTGTTTTACACAGAGCATCTGGAACCTCACAGCCTTGCAGCTAAAAAAAAAAAAAAAAAATCCACGCATCCCATGACTCTAAGAAACTATAGTGGACTCTCTTCTGGGAAAACTCCCCAGACCTGCTCCTATTCCCTTCTTATTGTAAGGCAGCTCCATAGGATTCCTATCACCTCACTTTCTCTGTCCATCGAATGGGAATATAAAGTTGAGCTAGTCAGTCTCTATCCAGTTAAAATGTTATCCTATGAAGCCTTTTTCTAAATAACAGCCTAGAAGGCTTGAAACACTTCCAATTTCTTAACTGGGAAGAACGCAGCATGAGTTTAGGCTGTCAGTTGCAGGCTAATATCCCACTGTAGAAGAGGCAAGTAGCAAGGCCCATCCTGCTTGTATTGTTATCTGTGTGTCTCTTCTGACCCCAGGGTTTCTCTTTCCCGGTCTTGTACCCATAGAAACAAGCGTGGAGTTGGCAGGCAGCAGGAAGGCTCCGCACGCATCATCTGACTCCACCAGCGCCCTTCCAATACCCATCCTTGATTTCAGACGCCTGAGCTGGCTCCACTGGGCAAGGTGGAGCCTAATTACCTCCCTTCTGTTTTTTCCCTTCTCTCCTCTCTTGTCCTCTTCCCTCCCCACCCCCTCAGAGGACAGCCTTTCCAAGAAATAACACACACACGCACACCTGGCACGGTGAGATAGGGAAGCTCACCATGGATACCGGGCTACCATTCCCACTCCGGTGGCGGCTCCTGGGAATAAGTAACTATCTCTAGAATGCTACAAACTCCAGATGTGCACCGACTAGTGCCTTGAGACCCAGCTTCCCTGTCTCATTATGCCTATTTTTTTTTCCACAAGTTTCATATATGCATATCAAGCTTTCAGGAGGGGAAAAAATTGGAAATGGTAATCTTCCTTTTAATATGCTACCACATGCCAGCCCCGAACAGCTGTGCACACAACACGTTGGACTGGACATGAAATATAGCCGAGGACCATTTTTTAAGCGTTCATTCCCAGGACTTACAAAACACATTTACTTGGAGGGAGGTCACACAGTCTTCCTTCTGCATAAAAAGGTGGCTTTGAAATAGGTACCGCCATCTGGAAACAGCCTCCTCCGCTATTGATATGTAAAATGCACATATTACACCATCTTGCTCAGGACCTTGCAGCAGGAGGCTGAGACACACACAGGCCGTAATTGTTTAAATATACAGCCTCTGGGTCTCTGTAGTGCTTACCTTGCTCTGAAAAACCATTTGCCAGCAGCCTAGGTGACTTTGGAAAGGCTGGGGAGGCAATTTGTTCACAGGGGCATTCATCTGTGTGCAGGAGGACTGTCCGGGAGCCCAGATTTGGGGGAAATCATGTGAACACTCCACTGCCGCTCCAGGCTTGCTAATAAGAACGAATGTGTCAGGTGCATGACTAAGAGCAGACAGCAAACACACCGTCCAAATAATGGCCCCAGCTCTTTTGCTCATTATAGCCAAGCATTTGCCTCCCGCCCCTCTAAGACTTAGATCCCACTCTGAAAACTGGCTTTGTCCTGCGCTTAGAGAACAGCAGCAATGGATCCTATATTGTTAATTGATCTCCACATAGTCAGGGAGATGACTCTGGAAGTTTATTAACATTTGTTCTTTAAAATGAGCATCTTCTTCCTCGAGTCTTTTCACTGTGCACACTTTATCCAAATAAAGGCTAGACTTCTGGAGCTATTTAACTTTTGTTCTGTTTCTTCCATTTTTGTTTCTTAGATTTTTTACCTTTGTCTTATTTTTTAAATATATACAAATGATGTGCATAACCTAAATCAGCTGCCTTGAAATTTTAAATGCTTAATCAAAGGGCACAAAGTATCAGTTAGACAGGATGAATAAGTCTGGAGATCTATGGAACAGCATGGTGACGATGGTTAGCAATACTATATTTTATACTTGAAAAATCGCCAAGAGGGTAGATCTTAAATGTTCTCACCACACACATATACACACAAAATAATAACTATGTTGAAGCAATGTATATGTTAAATAACCTTACGGTGGTCATCATTTCCTAATGTATACATATATGAAAACATGCTGTTATAGACCACAAATATATACAATTTTTCATTGTCCATTATACCTCAGTGAAGCTGCAAAAAAATGTTAATGGCATCCCAAAAAAATCTTAAAAAGAATACAGAGCTCTGAAGTAACTCAAAGGGTTAAGCTGTTAAATGCACAAATAACAGAGCTCCTGTTACAGAGAGAGAGAGAGAGAGAGGGTGAGTGCAGGAGCCTATTGGAAGGCGGAGACCACTGTAGGTCAGCCTGTCCTTTACATTGTGAAGAGTTTGAAAGGGGCTAATAAACCCAGCAGCCTATGGCAAAGATAATTTATTTTCTATTCCTAGTCATCGCATGAAATATTTTTTGGATGGTGAGAGCAAATATAATTCAAAGAAAGTGATAAACAATAAAAACAATATCTAGTGATGCTTCCACCCTGGTTATGAGACCATGTGCCTTTCCTGTCCCTTCTGTGTTGCATTTCACAGCCAGTCTGTATGCCAACATCTTGGAGGTACCTACCTAATAGGCTGGGGTAGATGGCAACTCTGCCTAGCCTGGGGTCAGTGGCCCTTCTTGAAGAAGACACAAATCACCTGTGGTAAACAGTTCCAGGTGTGGGCGTATTAATGTCTACATAGACACCTCCCAGCCCACCCCCTGGAAAACACATCCACTTGGCATCCAGTCGACTCCCGGCTGGGAATAATTACTCAGTGGACAGCACTTCACTCAGCAGATTCCCTGAGCCCACGTGGAGGACAGTTTCTCCTGGGCTCTGAGTGAGACGCTAGGCCCACTCTGCTCCCAGCTCACACTTGCTACATTTTACATGGATGAGGTCATTGGACTGCAGATGAGGTAACGGTGCAGCCTGCCCATGAGCTGGAAGAGGTTACCATATGACTAGTCGTGTAAACACAGCTAGGTCCCTATGGGGCCCAGGGACAGCTGGGCTCTGCTGCTGGCTGCAGAGTGAAGGGAGTCGCAGGACTCTAGCAGCCTGTCCATACTCTTAAAGAAGCCAAATCGCTGCCTGAGCGGATGTCACACCCACTTGGATGTAGGTTCGCCAGCCTCAGCTGAGAACAAAGTCCCCACAGGGGGAGGGCTGCCCGGCCCTGTGGAAGGTTCGCATGTGGGCATGGGTGAATAAATAACACAGCCCTGTAAAGAAGAGCTCTCCAAGGCAGGACACTATTTGCTGAGGCATGCACAGTGCCCTGTAAGCACAGCTGTAAACCTCTCTGCACTTACCTGGTGTAGATAGGCCACTATTCAGACCTGCAGACACATCTCCTAATATTCTCTGAGTAAGAAGTATGCCTGGGAAACAAACATTTTGTAAAAACCAATAAAGAAATACAGTTATTAAGGATTTTCTAAATTACAGAATAACAGATGCTTTTCCAGAGGCTGAGCTGTCTTCCTCGGTGGTTCTAGGGTCCCTCAATTCTCAAGGTCAGAATGTCCTTTACAGGGTCAAGTTAACTAAATTCTGTGTTTATCTCACACATTCCTCATTTGTTCCTTTTTTACTGAGCCCTACCATATACTGAACATTGTATGAAACACCGAGAATGTTGTGGAAACAGGAGCTCACACACTAGCAGACAATCTAGGAATGCTTACAGTAAAGTGGGGGCCACAAGTTATGGAGGGGAAATGTGGAAGCTACAGAAGCAGAGGGCATGGGAAGGCCACCCTAAGAGCCTCATTAAGTTGAGACCAGAGGTGAGAGTCACAATGAGGGTCACGGCTGTAGTGGAGAGGTTAGCTAACATTCACATCCGTAGAGGGTTCAGGGATGGTGCTACAGGGCACGTCACATGTCTCATAACAATTCTGTGAGGTGAATTCATCCTGATCTCCATTTTTCAGATGCTCACACAGTTCACAAGAAGTTACTAAACTTTCCCAAGAAAGTGGTAGAATCAGGATTTGAACAAATAGGGTGGGACCCCAGAGCCTGCGCTCTATAATCGCTCTACACCAAGCACAAAGGGGCACCAAAACAAGACCCTGGCAGAAGAGAGCTGGATAATGGAGAGAGTATTCTGGGAGAAGAAAGACTAGCATCTGTGTAGACCCAAGTTTGTGTGTGTGTGTGTGTGTGTGTGTAGGGAAGAGAGGGGTGGGGAGGGGGCTTAAAAGTCATGCCAAAGAATCTCCTAAGGGCCATGGAAAATCAGTTACTATGGTTTGAATGTGTCTCACAAAGTTCATGTGTTGAAAAGTTAATCCCCAATGTGACAGTGTTGGGAGCTAGAGCCTAATGGGAAGTGTTTAGGTCATGAATAGATTAATGAATTAAAAAGAGGGCTCATGGGAGTGGGCGCACCCTCTTGTGCTCTTGTCCTTCTACTTTCTGCTATTGGTTGACACAGTAAGAAGGCCCTCACCATATGCCAGCACTTGGATCTTAGATTTCCCAGCCTCCAGAATTGCGAGCCAATAAATTTCTATTCCCTATACATTACCCGTTCTCAAGTATTCAATTTTTTCTTTTTCCTTTGTGTGTGTGTGTGTGTGTGTGTGTGTGTGTGTGTGTGAGCCAGAGTCTCACTCTGTCACCCACACTGGAGTGCAGTGGTATGATCACAGCTACCACAGCCTCAACCTACTGAGCTCAGGTGATTCTTCGGATTCAGCCTCCCAAATGGCTGAGACTGCAGATGTGTGCCGCCATGCCTGGGTAATTTTTTTATTTTATTATAGAGACGAGGTCTTGCCATGCTGCCCAGGTTAGTCTTGAACTCCTGGGCTCAGGAAATCCTCTCACCTCAGCCTCTCAAAATGCTGGGATTACAGGCGTGACCCACCACACCCGGTCACGTATTCAATTTTAACAGCACAAAACAGACTGAGGCATCATTGAAGGCTGTTAAATACATTAATAAGCTAACCTGATTTGTTTGTTTGAAACATGGCTCTGGTTGTCATAAGGAAAATGGGCTTGCCAGCAGCGGAGGACATGTTTAATTATGCAACTGAGAGATGATCACCAGGATTGAGAAGTAGAGGGAGATACAGTATCAGTGCAGGGAGTCAAGCTCTACACAGGATGCAGAATCAGCATCCTTGGTCATGGATTGCATGTGAATTGATGTGAAGGTGAGAGAAGAGAAGGAAGGTGAAAGGAGGAGGGCGGTGTTTTCTGATGGAGAGGCTGAAGGAATAAGAAGTTTGAAGATGTCCATTAGTCATTGTGACATGCAGATCTGAAGCTCAGGAACAAGATCTGTTCTGAAGCTTGAGATTTAGGAGTCATCAATATGTACAGGACGATAGAACCTTGTTGTGGCTGACTGAAACTGAGATGTCACTAAGACCCCCATTCCTTTAACTTATGTCTTCTGAATGCTTATAGAAAGGCGCATTCTCCCCCATTGGAATATAAGCTACATGAGGACAAGGACATTTTTTTCTCTTGTTCACTACATATTCCCCAGTGCATGGCATATGGAATGTAGGAAACATCCCATAAATATTGTGGAATAAAAGAACTAAAGGATAACTCTTTCAAAAATAAGGTTATATCCAGGCATGGTGGCTCACACCTATAATCCTAGCACTTTGCCAAAGCAGAAGGATTGCTTGAGCCCAGTTGCTCAAGTCTGGGCAACATAGCAAGACTGCATCTCTACAGAAAAATCAAAAAGTTAGCTGGGTGTGGTGGCGCATGCATGTCGTCTCAGCTACTCAGGAAGCTGAGGTGGGAGGATTGCCTGAGCATAGGAGGTTGAAGCCCCGGTGAGCCATGATCGTGCTGCCGCACTCCAGCCTGAGTGAGAGTAAGAACCCAACTCAAAATAAAATGAAACAATTATAAAAATGACACAGGCAGAGAGTTTTAAAGCATACCAAAACATTTAAAATTTAAATTCTCCTTCAAGCCCTCACCCCTCAGACCCACTGCGTAAGATGAGAAAATGATTGTACTTAGAGTATATCGTCTTCCCAGTCTTGGTCAGCTGTAGCACACACTTCTACAGCATCAAGGTCTGTAACATGGACCTTCTGTCCTTGACTATAATTGGGTCTTTTTTACTTTGTTGCCATCAGTTGAATCTAAAAATTTAAGCTCAGAAACCACATCTATAATACTACTGTAATTGTATAAATATTATCGACTGCAGCACTGAAGAGTGTGATTGTTTTCATAGAAAAGTCAGGGCATAACACACACACACACACACACACACACACACACATACACACACGGTTGACACAGTTGAAAAGTGGTAATGCGTATGTTAATTAGACTCGTGGTGATCATTTTATAAAATATACACATATCAAAACATCAAGTTGTTTATCTTAAATATGTGCAGTTTCTTCATATTTCAATAATATCTCAGTAGGGTGGGTACAGTGGCTTATGCCTGTAATCCCAGCACTTTGGGAGGCCAAGGTGGGAGGATCACTCAAGGCCAGGAGTTCAAGACCAGCCAGGGCAACATAGCGATACCCCAACTCAAATTTAAAAAATTAAAATAACAACAATAATATCTCAATAAAGTTGTTTTAAGAAAAACTCAATGCAGAGCATAAATCACTAAATCTATACTGCCTAAAAGAGAATGTACCACACCTCAAGATAAAATGCATTCTCCTTTCTTAAATTATATCAACTGCTCTAAACCATGCAACATTTGAGCTTACTTTATGTTTGAACTATGCATTTCTTTAAAAATTTTTTATTTTTCCCCACAATTGCTATTGCCTTTTCATTTTCTGATGAACAAAAGACATGTGCACCCATCTTATCATAAAAATCTCCCATGTTCTTCATCATATAATGTGTCATGTAACCCCCTTTCTCCTTCAAGCCATTCTTTATTGGGCCCTTGGCTCTCCTGCTCTAATGTGGACCAATTGTTTTCTAAGACTGCTACACAGCTGTCATTCCAAGGCTCCTTTTCATTGTACTCCTGGGTAGTTCACTGTTTCTCAGATTCCCACTTTGTTTTTCTTTGAGACCTTTTTGTTTCAATTGTGATATGCCATATCTCAGCCCCACTAGCTTCCTCTCTGACCCTGAAAATACCAAAGATGTTCCCCTTCCCTGCCTCAGATCTTTACATAACTTGTTCCTTTAAGTCACTTAAGTCAGATTTAAATATCGCCTCTTCATTGAGGACCCGCATAAAATCTAAAACAACAACAGGTTAAAAAAAAAAAGACTCCCTGTCGTTCTGTATTTAAACAACGTCTTTCATTTTCAACATAACACTCTCATATCTGATATTTTTCTGGTTTTATTCACTTATTTTCTGTCTTTCTCCATCAAAATGCCAAGTCCAAGTCCAAGATAAAAGGTCTATTTTTTTTGTCTTTTCCACCTGTGAATTCCAGGTCCTAGGACAGTGAGAGACACATAGAAGAGGTCCAATGATCATGGCTGAAGAGCTCTTAGAAAGCCACATTCACACACAACACCCAAGTCTCTTCTACTCCATCTTCCAACATGGCAAAGAGAGATCAGAATCTTAGTATCTCTTCTGAAATCTTGTTGCTCTGAGATCAAGCGCTCAGAGGGAAGGGGAGCTATAATTTGATGTGACAAGATACTAAAAGACTAAAGGAGATGCTTAAGGAAAAATAGATAGTTGTCATTTAGCTAACTTACTAGGTTGTGTTTAGTTAAGAGGGTCTCTACGCTGAAGGGGAGAAGGAAATTGTTTGGTTTTGCTACTGGAATATAGAAGACTAGATGTTTTTAAAATCCCTCCGTTGTAAAATACTAGGATGCTGGATAAATTGCAATATCAAATGAATTAATTAATTCTCAAGATAATAAGGCAAATTCCCAGAAACATAAAATAAAGTGAAATAAAACAAACCAAAATAAGCCATGAGAAAAGAAGTAAGAAACTCAGGAGCTGGGGCTGCTTAGGACACAAATGCCTATCCCAGGATTCTAGAGCAGGGCTGGCAAACCACAACATGCAGGTTATCCACCTCTTTTTATAAATAAAGTTGAATTGGCGCATGGCCATGCCCGTTCATTTATGTATGGTCCGTGGTTGCCTTTGTGCTACAGCAGCAGAGTTAAGTAGTTACAACAGAGACCATAAGACCCACAGGCCTAAAATATTTACCATCTGACCCTTTTGAAAAACCATTAGTGGTTGGTCAGGAAAATGGGTTCTTTTGGACCTGGACAAAGAGGAGGAATGAACCTGAGACTCACTTAAAGCTTGAATCTTCAAAGGGGCTCACTCTTCAGGCAAAGAGTGGATGAGAAAAAGAAATATCTGCTAGTAAAACAAGCCAGAAAAAAAAATCTGTCTTCACCACAATTCCAGTAGAAAATATTATGAATCGTGGTAATAATAATAGTTCTTTGGGATGCTGAGTCGGGAGGACTACTTGAGCTAAGGAGTTTGAGACCAGCCTGGGCAACATAGCAAATCCTCATCTCTAATAATAACAATAATTAATAAATAATGACGGTCTTCTCTGAGAAGTTGTAACTATGAGACTGTTAGTTACAACTTTCACATGTGTCCCAGCTTCAAATTTTTACTGCCCAGCTAATCTTGAAAACCCAAACAGGGAAAAATCAATTGTCTGGCAGAGGGAAATGCAAATCTTCTCCAGAGAAATGAATTCATTACCCAGTCACATGAGATTCCCATAGTTTAAGTTCAATTAAATATAAGTTTTTAAAACAGGAAAATTTTTACCAAATCTTAAGTTAGCCAAGAATCAAGAGAAATAGTATTGGAAGGCTGAGGCAGAAGAATTGCCAGAGCTCAGCAGGTCAACGCTTGGGTGGCTATGAGTGTGCCACTGCACTTCAGCCAGAGTGACGGAGTGAGACTTCAACTCATAAAAAAAGAGAGAGAAAGAGAAATAGTAAGCATGATTTAAACTCTCAAATATTTCAAATATTAGAATGATCAGATGTAGAATATAGCTATGAATAATGTGATTGTACTTAACACCACTGAATTGTATACTTAAAATGGCTAAAATAATAAATATTCTGCTATGTATTGCAGTGGTTCATTTTCTGCTGCTATAACAGAATACTGCAGACTGGGTAATTTATTGAAAAAAATTTTTAAAGTTTATTTGGTGCATCTGGAGGCTGGGAAGTCAAAGAACATGGCACCAACATCTGGTGAGGGTCATACCAAAGAGAAAGGCAGAAGCAAGCACATGAGACAAAGAGACAAATTGGGCCAAATTCATCCTTTTTAACTGAAACCCACTCCACCAATAACTAATCCACTCCTGAAATAATGGCATGAGTACATTATGAAAGTGGCACCATCATGACCTAATCACCTCTTGAAGGCCCTACCCCTTAATACTATTACAATGGCAATTGGATTTCAACATGGGTTTTGGCAGGGACATTCAACCCATAGCATGTATATTTTACCACAATAAAAATACAAAAACAAAAATAAATAAATATATGTATGAAATGTTGAAAGAAATAAAAGATGACAGAAAAAAAATGATTATGAAAAATGGCCAGATTTAACAAAAAAACCAAATAGAATTGATAGAAATTAAACTCTATCTAATTAAAAGGATATATTAAACTACATAAATACATACATATGAGTGTACGTATATGTAGATGGAAAGATACATGGATGGATGAATAGATAGATAAATAGATGAATGGATAGGTGAAACAGCAAAATAAATATAAATGAAGAAAAGATTAATGGACCAAAGATCAGTCTTAAAGAAATACTCAGAGCCAGGCTCGGTGGCTCAGCCTGTAATCCCGCACCTTTGGGAGGCTGAGGTGAGTGGATTGCCTGAGCCCGCGGGTTCGAGACCCGCCTGGGCAAGCGAGACCTCATCTCTACAATAAATCAAAAAATTAGCCGGGCGTG
>CAUYQG010210483.1:0-18436 GCA_963574415.1 Tarsius wallacei
CGCCCGGCTAATTTTTTTTGATTTATTGTAGAGATGAGGTTTCGCCTGCCCAGGCGGGTCTCGAACCCGCGGGCTCAGGCAATCCACTCACCTCAGCCTCCCAAGGCGTGGGATTACAGGCTGAGCCACCGAGCCCGGCTCAACTTCATATTTTTTAAAGGTTTTGTGATGTCCTTCCTTGGGTGAACTCCGTTGGAAATAATTCTAGTGCTCTAATTAAAAGAAATAAGTGATGGTACAGAAACATAACAGATTTATATACATTGTTTGTTACACTGACAGCAGAATTTAGATGTGTTGGAAGAAGGAGAGAAACCATCTAGTTTCAGCCTAGGACAACTGTGGACTTCTCGCCTATTAAGCGCTCAACACCAATAACTGTTTCAAATTTTGCCAGTGTTCTTGACCATAGTTTCCGTGTGTTTATATGGACAGGTATGATGCTAATGATGATGAAAATAATAACGAGTTATTATTATCATGTAATATAATAATTATCTTGGATTCCTATGAGATGCTAGCTATTGTTCTAAGAGCTTTGCATAGATCAGAGTTTCTCATCCTTAGCACTGTTGGTATTTTAGGTATGAGGATTCTTTGTTGAGAGGATGCCCTGTGTGTCGGTAGGATAGTTAACAGAATTCCTGTCCTCTACGCACTAGATCCAGTTGCACATACTCCTTCAAGTCGTCTAGACATAGCTACTTGTCCCCTAGAGGATAAAATCCCCCAGTTGAAAGAAAAGGTACTGATATACACGATTAATTGCATCTTCAAAACACTCCTACAGGATAGGTTCGTTATTAGTTACATTTACCAGTGAAGAAATCGAAACTCACAGCAAGTGGCAGAACCAAAATTTGATGTAGGACTTGCTGCCACCCTGACGCCAATGTTATTTTGTTGCATATGATGATAGAAAGCATTAATTCATCTGCCTTCTTCTCTTACATAAATGACACTTTCAGATTAAAATATATATAACTGATATAATTAGTGTTTTGGCTTTGGCATATGTGCACTGGATAATTAATGGATTTTTTGTGTTTTGTACAGAGATAACTTCAAATTTTGGAAACTCCTTGTATATAAAGTATAGCATGATGACAACATTAATAGTTATTAAATAGTAATAATGATAACAGTTTATCCTCTTCTCCCTTCCCCTCCCCCCAGTATTAACTGAGCTTTTTTTTTAAGAGACAGTCTTGCTCGATCACCCAGTCCAGAGTGCAGTGTCATGATCATATAGCTCACTAAAGCTTGAAGTCTCACCTAACTCCTGGACTCGAGCCATCCTCCCGCCTCAGGATGCATGCTACCACATGAGAATCTGGGACTACAGGTGCATGCTACCACATCTCTTACTTTTTTTTAAGGAAGGTCTCACTATGTTGCCCAGGCTGGTCTCAAACTCCTGGGCTCAAGTGATTCTCCTGCTTTGGCATCCTAAATAGCTGGGGCTACAGGTGTGAACCATCACATCCAGATGATCAAACCCTTTCTATTATTTGCCTGAATTATTTGTTTAATTTTCATATTTGAGAGGTACCTCCTTTGGGTATCCTTTAGCCCTAAGTAGCATTGCTAAGATTTGTTTGTCTTGGTGTCTGATGTGTCCTGGCACATGGTAAGGGCTCCAAACGTTGGTCGAATGAGTGACTTACTAAGAAGCTGGAATCTTAGGAAAAGTATTTAGCTTGCTGAAGTGATGATGCAGCTTCAACTCAAATCCAGGTGATCTGATCCCAGAGCCCCCACTGATACCCACCGTACCTTATTGAGGGTTACATTGTAACTACTCTGTTGTTCTGCCCCCACTGAACTGGTAGGTCTGTCTTTTATGACACTTGTGCTGGGTTTCCTCTTGCCAGTGATCATAGCAAACACCCTCTCCCATGGTGTCCCAGTACCTTTTCTGACTCTCTGCCTATCACCTAGAATGTCTCCTTCATCTCCATCTAACTCTTATTTCTCCTTGGAGGCCTAGCTCCACCGCAATCTTCTTCTTGAGCATCTTCCCTAGCCTGTGGACTCCTAGGGCCTCACAAGAAGCTTCTACCTGTGCCAGTCAACAATGGGTGAAGACTTGTGTGAGAAATATGATTCCAGGACCAGATCCCAGGCTCATCTCTCCGTGGTGAATGCTCCTGAGAAAGCAGCTTAAACTGTCTGAAACCCCAATTTTCTCAACTCTGTGATGGGGACAGCAATGTTGCTCTACCTTCCAGTTTGTTGTGAGAATGTCTATGAGAAAATACTCAGTATCGCCCTTGACACATAGTATGTTCTTAATGAATTACCTCCATTGTTAATGTCAATTTCTCTCTGCATTGTATGTTCTCTGATTTGTATTACGTGTGCCTTATTTCCACAACAAGATTGTAGGATCCTAGACACAAATTTATTTCAGAGTAAATCCTTAATGTGACAAGAAATTCAGCACAGCAGGTAACTGTGGCTGAGAGGCCACCTCAATATTCAGAACATAATTTTCTCTCTTTATGTTCTGAACTCTGGTGTCTTTATCGATAACATGGAAGAGGCCATTTCCATTTACTTCAGGATACCAGAGGGGCTGGTGTAAATGGGTTTGTTTATAAGTAAGCAAGCAGCTCATATTTCCAGAGCAGCTAAGCTTCAGAACTGTAATAACTCGTTATCAATCTGGCCCCATACTTCATTGAAGTCCTCAGGTCCTTTGAATGTGGGCTCGGCCAGTGTCTTTTTTTCCTCTGTAAAATTCTGCTTAACATGTAGTTTAAATTGGGCTGATTACTGAGACACATCTCCAGTTATGAGTACCACTTAAGGGAGGATATGTCCCCAGGTAGAGCAATTTCCAGAAAGAAGGTGTAGTCTCAAATCCTATGCCTGCCCTAGAGTCCGGCGGTACAGTGGGGAGAGTTTAGAATTCATGGAGAAGTAGGGTTTCGGTTCCAGTTTTCTCAGGATTCACATGATCTTAAGCAATTCAGAAAAAAAGATAATCGTTGTGTGATTGAATGTTCTCATCTACACAACGAAGCATCCAAATTACATAAGTAATAAATGGCCTTCATTTCTAGAATTCTGCACCCTGGAATTAAAGTGCATTGGCATGAGCCAATAATTCCATAGCTTCCTGATTTTATCTAAAATCCACATACCCCACAATAAATTTACCACCGCAGTTTTCAAATCCCATCAAAAATTCCGCTCCTTTCATACACATGCTCAGCAGTTTCTCTCTTTTTACTCCCCAATGCCCACACATTTTCCTATAATAAAGTATATAATAAAAGTAAATCTTCCCACTAGTGTGTTTATAGTGTGGAAGACATTGTTATTCCCACCATGGCAGTGGTGGATAAAAAATACATACTCCTCTCTCTTCTGCAACCACCCTTTGATCCCCAGTCTTTTATCAGCAAATCTGAAGTGCTACCTTCTGCAAATTAGCACCACCTCCTGAGAAATTGTGCCAAGTTCCATTAAATGTAATTAGCATTCCTGTTGTTTCCTTCACATTGGGGAAAAAAAAAGAAAGAAAGAAACTCTCTCTGAGTTACCGTGAACACACATCATGCCAAGTTTTACCAACAGAGTCTGTACACGGCTGGAAGCAGGAGATGGAAGAGGGTCTTGACACACAGCTATGAGGGCAAATGTGGAGAAACAAAGTATTCATTCTTGGCTTTTCAAAGTAAAGGTTGGCTTTCCAACATAGAGTTAAACAACTGGCACATTGCTCTCTGAAGTGAAGGTTTAGGGAGCACGGAAAGATGACTATCTCCCTCATTTTAAAACTGACCTGCCATGATATTCCAAAGCAAAAGACTCAAAGATCCCAGGGCAGATAATATCAAAACTAAATGTTGTCCCTATTCATTATGGTTTCCATATAAAAGAATTGTAAACAAGCATATACCATGTATCTGTTATCCCTATATTTCATATAGAAATGGCATTTTAATGCCCAATAAGTTGAGAAGAATATGAGCTCAGAATCTTAAAAAAACCCTAGGGCTTAGTATAGGACATATTTTATTATTATCAATTACTATTTGATAAATCTTATTTTCTTTCATTATAACATAAATCATATAATTATTATAAATACAAAAATAACACAAGAAAACTTCACTACTTTCCTGTTTCCTCTTTTATTTCAGATTATATCACAGACTGAAAACTTAGTGAAACCCAACCTGCATTTAGAAACCGTAACTGTAAGAAACTTATAGCTGAAGCACAGCACCACCATCAAAAACCATGTCCCTTCAAACCCCATTCACTTTAATGTAATAAAACAGAATTCAGAAACAACTGGATGTATGCACATATCTATGCTGAATGGTTCTGAAGGAAAGGTTTCAAATGTTTTGTGTGAAATTGAGTTCAATTTGACTGGCAATTTTTTTTCCTTCTCAGAAGCCATTTTGTCTTTTTACTTCTTGCTTCCTTCTGTGTATTTCAGCATTTGTCATTTCAATTACGGTACCGCATACTATTTTTACACTTCAAATGCAATTTTCAGAAACACTAAGGGAAGAGCAGTAAAGATATTAGGAGGTGGTAGTTAAGACTGAGAATGGCTCCAGGAGTGTGGAACAAATTTAGGACTTTTTTATTGTAATCATCTATAAAGAAACTAATTCCATAGACTCATCTCCAGTTAAGTCCCACTTACAGCACAAAGCATCATAAAATTGAACAAAGTAATATTCTTTAGCACAGTGTCATAACTATTATATTATACAAGTTAAATAACTTAGTATGCCCATGGGCTTCTCTGAGAGTCGAGGACAAGAACAAAATGTGTTCCACCCTGGGTCACACTGAGAAACATAGTGAAAGACAGACCATGTGGTCTTCTCTCAAGAAAGAGTTCAGTCGACCATAGTGAGCCTGTTGGGGGAGGTTTATTCATTAAACAAATATTTATTGAGCACCTGCTTTGTGTTAGATGCTAGATTGTGATTCAAGCCCTAGATTTGTTTCTCCTGGACATTTCACCTTAAAAAATTCACACAGTGTGTGGTGATCTGAATCTGGCTTCTTTAACTTAGAATGTTTTTGAGGTTCATCCATGTTGATGCATATGTCAGTATTTTTTTTAATTATTGAATAATATTCCATTGTATGGAATATACCACATTTGTTTACCTTTTCACCCATTTATTGATGGACACTTGAATTGTTTCCAGATTTTGGCTATTAGGTATAATGCTGCTATGAATATTTGCTTCCAAGCTCTTGTGTGGACATAGATTTTCACTTTTCTTGAGAGGATGCTTAGGAGTGGAATTGCTGGGTTGTATGGTAAGTTTAAGTTGAACTTAAGAAACTGCCAGACTGCCTCCCAAAATGACTCCATTGCTTTATATCCCCACCAACAATGCACAAGTGTCATAAGTGCACCTCATCCTTGATAAATCTCAGTATGGCCTATGTTTTGGGTATGTAGTAGTGCCTCCTTGTGGCTTTAACTTGCATTTTCCCAATGTCTACTGATGTTGAACATCGCGTGTGCTTGATCTTTTGTAATGAAATAACCTGGTTCACCTGTGAAATGGGCCACAGTGAATCTTGAGGAGTCTGACATCTCTATCAATAATTCCCTTTCCCTTGTGAATAAGTTGGCAAAGGAATGAGTAGAGGGACTGAAGTGGGGGGAAGACTCTCTTTGTTTTATGTGGAATTAGACATGTTGGACAGGGACCTGAGCTCTTCCCTGCCCTGTTATGTTCGTGGAGATTATAGGCTAGTAGTGTACCAGTGACACAGATCTCACAGGCAAATGATCCCGCTTGTGGATAAGGCACATGTCGTCAAGAAGCCTGCTTTGGGGAAGACAGGGTGGTGGATGCTTCATCCCATCCTTGCAACTGGGTTCTTCCATTGTGGAGCTTGGGGTTGCAATGTGCTACCCTGTAAGTTCAAGCTTTCTGAGGCTACCTCTTCCAGCCACGCAGTAGTTGGCATTATTTAGCTTATCTTTTGATAAAATGACTCACTTTCTCTTTCTCAGAGTAAAGCAAATCTCTGCCACGTGTTTCTCAGCTGGGTTGTAGTCATCTGTGCTCTCCAGGAAAAGGTCACTTTGTAGAGGAGTTGAAAGGACTCAAAGTTCATACATTTGCCCCCTGAGCATATACAGGCCCCAAAAAATAGACACCAATTCCTCTGCTGCTCAGGTTTTCAAATTGTGAGACACGCCGAATGCAAAAGATGAAGTACCTGGGAGGTAAGTGCTTACCAGCCATCTGGTGTGTCAGTTCATTTGGAAATATAACCAAGATGGATCTCAGCTAATAGAAGTCTCCACAAACAGACCATGGGTGTGATTAAGAGCTTGTACTTTCAATCTAGCTTCTTCAGTTGTAATCTTGGCTCTACATGCTGTGTGTGTGTCTTTGCACATGCTCTTTAACCATGGTAAGCTTTGATGAACTCAGTTATAAAACAGGATTAACAATAATACTTGGTTCTTAAAATCATCGATAGGATTAAGTGAGATAACACATGTTAAGGGTTTAGCATTGTTCTGCATTTCCTTAGCGGTTATAATTTTTAGGTTATATTTGATTTTACATCTTCAGCACATGGAAGAAAGCCTCACATATAGTGTGGACTTAGTGACCAAAATTTCACCACACACAGTTGAGATGTCCATTCATTCACACAATACATATGTATGAGGTACCCATCATGTGTCATGGAGTGTTCTAGATCATCAGTCAGTAAACTATGACTCTTGTAATAAGTCCAATCCCCCACTTGATTTTGGAAATACAGTTTTATTGGAATAGTCATGGTGGTACTGTGCCTTAGCTATACGTTTTTTACAATTATGATTTCTAAATGCAGGTGTATTTCAGAATAAATTATTTTAGTCACGATGGTTGCTTTATTGGAACAGTCATTGTCTATGGCTGCATTTGTGCTACAACAGCAGAGTTGAGCAGTTGTGACAGAGACGGTATGGCCCACAAAGCCTAAAATATTTACTATGTGGCCCTTTTCCAAAAACCTTTCCAATCCCTGTTCCCAATACTAAGAAGAAAATAGTGAACACAATAAGGTAATATTCCTGCCCTCATCATAGGGTGAGACAGATACTAAACATATAATAAGTACATACGTGCAAACACGCCCCTAAAATATCTATGGTAATATGTGTAATTTTAAAAATGTAAAAATGTCAGAAGATAGAGAGGAACCAGGGATGGTGGTGAGAGGAGATATGTATATTTTTAAGTTTCCCGTTTAAATGCCTCTAATCTCAAATTAGAATTTTTAAGTATCTCTTTAGTAATGTGTTTACAAGATAATTTTCTGTAGAAAAGTAAGTACTCACTGCCCCACAAAGTCTCGTTGAGCACATTCAGAAACCATTCCAGGTTTCGAATAAATTCAGATGTGGCCTGCCTTTAAAAAC
This sequence comes from Tarsius wallacei, assembly GCA_963574415.1. Taxonomy (NCBI): domain Eukaryota; kingdom Metazoa; phylum Chordata; class Mammalia; order Primates; family Tarsiidae; genus Tarsius; species Tarsius wallacei. The sequence goes on from CAUYQG010210483.1 coordinate 7,424, forward strand.
TGGCTTGGAGAAACTCCTATGTAGTATTGTTAAACTGAGCAAAGGCCACCTGACTAATACACATTTGCCCATGAGTAGACATCTCTACATGGAGATAGTCAAAACACCACTGCTTCCAATGAAAGGGGAATTGAATGTGTGACTTTCTTCCAGCATAATCATCTACAGATGCAACCAAATTCAAAAGTATCCGTTCTACAAACAAACAAAAGTCCTCAAGGCCTCAAGAACTGAGGAATGGGTAGCATTCCCCAACGCACAGACATAATAAAAGTTCAAGGTGATAGATATCCTAAATGCCCCAACTTGATTATTACACGTTGTATGCATGTAACAAAATACCACATATACCTCTCAAATAGGTACACATATTATATATCAATACATTTAAAATAAAAAGAAGTAGGTCAGAGAATACCTTGTGAGTTTTGCTACCTTGAGTATTATTTTCAATAGTGTTTTCACAGTGGCCACCTTTGTAGAACAGGTTGCTTGCTGTGAGAGCTGCTATCCTAGCAAATTGCATTATTAACTAGATTGTACCAGGAAGCAGGGCGCGTCCACAAAATTCTAGAGCAGAGGTCAGCAAACCTTTTTCCATGAAGAGCCAGATCGTAAATATTTTAGATTCTGCAGGTCTTATGGCCTCTGCTGCGGCTACTCAACTCTTCTGTTGTAGCACAGAAGCAGCCGTGAATGATGTGTAAATGACTGAGTATCCCAATAAAACGTTATTTATAAACGCAGGCAAGATTTGGCCTGTGCATTCTGGTTTGCCAGCCTCTGTCCTAGTGAAATTTTCCCTTTGCAGGTGTATTTGCAAGACCAACTGGGGAGCATATGCAACACACCTAAGCTGTGGTTACTCTCTTCTGACCTATTGACCCAGAATCTCTGGGAGGAAAGGCCTGCCATGTGTACTCATACTGATAGATACAGACAGTCAGTATATGTCAGGTTATACTGCTGTTACACATGACCCCCAGGATCTCAGTGACAGCAAAACAAAAGTTTCTTTTTGGCTCATGCAAAGTTTACTATGGGTCTGGGTGACTCCTAGGACAGCTGTCCTACCTGCAGTGACCTAGTGACTCAGTTTGTTGAAGGCACCATCAGTCTGTTGCTTTAGTTTCTGGAACACCCAGTCTTCTTGATTGACATTGCTGAGAATGACCAAGAGTAGAAGGATGTGCAATAGTATTTAAATAACTGGGTCACTGACAATTTGGGCATAGTTAGATACAAAGAAATGGCAGATGCAGTCTTCCCAAGTGCCCTTCTGGGAACAGAGAAACTAGTTAAGTTCCTAAGTTTTTTGTTTCTTTACTCAATTGGTTCCCTTGATTTATTGATGATCAGTAATCACGACTAAGCAATCTGATGTCTCTTCTAGTGTAATATTTATGGGGATATATTGTTTGCATCACCAAAATTTAGCCAGTTACTCAAATAACTGAAATCTGAAAGAAAATACTTCTGAACTTGAGGTTAGACACTTCTTACAATGTGATATTCTTGTATTTGGTGTTAAAAGCCATTATCAGGTTTGTTAATCCCGTGACTGATTTCAAAATGTATCCCTGTCTTCAAAATGCTGAGTGCATTCTTACTGAACAAACGTGCCTTGCCCACCACATTGGGTTTCACCTGTTATTCTCAAGTTATGCCTAATGAACATATTTCTTTACTTCCTATACTGATCCAGCTTGGTTGACTTCACTGATTTGGTTAACAAGATCATAAATAATAATCCAGACTCTCTTTGTTTATGGTTAACAATGCTGGCCCATTATAATTTTCTGTGGCAGCACATATGGTGGGTGATAAACTAACTAATAAAGCTGCCACAAGGAGCATAGTTCCACTTTTATTTTTATGGCTGTTTCCTTAATCTGATACATAATTAATGTACAAAGTTCAACTTTTTTGGTAAGAACCAAGTTTATTTGATGTATCCTGAGATGTTAATTTTTCTGATGCATTTTGGAAGGCCTGGAGAGTAAGATGGAACTGCAGCTTTTTATCTGTGTGGAAGGATGCTTAACTAGGATTTCTTTGAAGAGGAAAACACTTAAATTATCCTTGCTTTCAAAGTTCATTTCCATTGAAAACGTAAAGTGATTCTATGTTCAGACATTCTCAAAGCACCCCTCTCTCCTTACCTAAGAGAACACAATTCTAAAAATCCCCCTGGAGAATCATTTTTCTCTGCTTTCTATCTCTCTCCATGATTTGCTCAGTCTCCATGATTTGTCTGGACTCCTCTTGAGCTGATTTATGATTCACCAAAATCCGTGGGCGAATTTGCCAAGCTGTAGGCCAATTAATTATGTTTACTGTTGGACCTATCTGTTAGGTACTGGCATTTCCATTTTGTCAGATGTTTTAAATTTAATGTATACACATGGTTCGCTTTTGTTTTTCTTAAGTACCAAGCTGACCACACAGGGGTGATTCCCACAGCAACAAAATAATTCATTTCAGGTACATTGTCTTTCATTTTTGTACAAAACTCTTTGGTGGAAAAAAATTTCACAATTTCCCCAGATAGTTTGAACAGGACCTGCTTCTCTTAGAGAAAAGTGTTCTCTGTTTTATCCAAAACCTCAATATCCATAGTGAAAATTGTGTTATCCATTTTCTACTTTGTGACACTATGTTTATAAAATAATAATAATAATGTCCAAACAATAGTAATTGTTTATATAGCACTTACTGTATTCCAGACAATCTTTTAAAATCACCTAGCATATATTAATTCTTTAAATCCTTACACAATTTTGTAAGGAGGGGAATATTATCATTCCAATTTTTTAAGACAGCAAACTGAGTCTCAGAGTGAATAAGTTATTGATACCACACAGCCATAAAGGAACAGAGTCTCTAGAAATTTGACTCCTGGTGATGGGACACTTTTCTCATCAGATCCAAGGCAGGACAAAGCTCTATGTTCTAAAGACATGTTTTTAGAAAGTCTGTACCATGTTTATGCACTGGTATTGATTTATCTGGTAGGGCCCTTTGATTTTATTGGGTAGTACTTTACTGGTTGATAGATGAGATGACACTAAGTATAGTAACACTGTTTTCTTCCCTTTTCTGTAAAAGGTGAGATGGCTCCCTGTGGTATTAGAAAGGATTGCAGAAGATTTACTTGGGGAAAATTATCTTCCCCTGAACTCCCCCACTCTATTTCTACTGTGAGTTATTATGATGGGAAAAAAAGCCAGAACATTTACTTCAAGGTGAAAATATTTAGGCAAAATATTACCACAGGGAAAGTTTCTTTTAAGCATCAAGGTTAAAAAGAATCATGTGTCAGGTTTGGGATTTTATGCTTAAAGCTCATCACAATGCTCTAAAGTATTGGTTGGCAAACTTTTCCTGTAAAGGGCTAGATAATAAATATTTTAGGCTTGTGGGCCATACGGTCTCTGTCACAACCACTCAACTTTGCAGTTGTGGAACAAATGCATTCACAGGCATTGTGAAAACAAATGAATGTTGAAGCATTACAGTACATATTTTCAAGAACAAGCAGTGAGACAGGTTTGCCCCATGATATACTGACCCCTGGCTATAAAGGAATGATCAGGGATTTGAAGATAGGATTTCTATCCTGCCCTGCCATGTACCAAGTGGATGGTCTTTGAACCTCTCTGAGTCACAATCTTCCCAGATGCTAAATAGTGAAATTGCTCCTTACCTATGAGCATGGTCACAAGAATTGAGTGACTACCAGAACTAAATGATTGAAGTATCAGATTCCATAAAATAGATTTCATTTCATCCTTATCTGCCTTCTTCACACTCCTTTTTCTTCTACTTCTCTCTACATTTTCATGTTTTGTTAATAAATGATAACTGTCAGTTATGGTTTCCTAAGAATTTTAAGATGTTTTGCATTTTGATTAGGCCAGTATTAGAAAAGTACCCCCCACCTGACCCCAGAGGACAGCTCTCTGCACCACTGTATGTTAAGTGGTTCTTATATGACTGCTAGGAAAAGAAAAATCTCAGTCATCAAAATATAGGAAGGAAAAGAGTTAATTCCTTTAGAACAGAGATAGTAAATGGAGAGCATACCACTGATTCCTCCAATCCAACATGCTTGACAAGCATCACTAAATCATCATAATCTTTACTGATAAAGCTTAAAGCTTCAAAAACTTACTCCTGACAATTTTTAGTCACTGCCAGTAATGCCTAGTTGTCTCATGAGATGAAACCTATTAGGTATCTTTGACTTATATCATTAGCCAGAGGCTTTGGATTAGAGCCTAATTCCAAATTATAAGTTATGTGCAATTGCTGTAGGGTTTCCAGTTTATTCCTCTTTCTAAACAGCTTTTCCCTTCTACGGGGACCTTAACTTGAAGTCTGAGGCCACAAAAAGACTAAAAAGTAAAAGGTATCTTTCTTTCTTCCTCAAGCCTCCTCTCTTTGTGAAATATTCTTCCATTGAAACCTGATAAGTTCCTTCATTTTCTTGGCTCCAGAAGGCTTAGCAGCAGCTGAATGCATGTTGTCTTTTTTAAAAAAAATTTGCATGTTTTTGCCCTTTTCTGGATACTTTATGTTGCCCTAGAAATCTGGGGATAAGAGGTAGTCCTAATAAGTCCTGGTACGGAGCACAGAATCTCACTTCAGAATCACTTAAGAAAAATGGAAAACGTGCTATTTTAAAATATTGCATGGACTCCAAAGGATACCAAGAGGAAGAGGAACAGCAGGACAGCCAATGAAATGAAAGGAGGACCAGGCAAGACATCAGCACCCTGGACAGCGGATCTCCCTTCTGTCTGTAGATCATGTCCAACCCATCAGATTTGTCTCTCTCCTCACTTTGCACATAATCCCTCTGAAATACCTTCCCCACATCTTCGCATTCCTGGGTCCTTTATGTTAATTGCATTTCAGCCCACATGCTGTGTCTTTCAAAGGTCTTCCCTGGCCACAGCAATCACACACCCTGATCATATATGAACTGTTTTTGTTGTTGTTGCTCAGTTACCACATACTTCCCCCACTAGAATCTAATATTCCTGAGAGCAAGGACTTATTTAGAACAATACCTGACACTGGATGGGACACAATAATATGTTTTAATAATTGCAAGTATAAATAAGAGAATGGCTGCCCTAATTCCAAATTCCCTAGGAAAGATAATAGAATTGGCCTGACTGGGATTAGTGTTCACCCCTTGTCCCATTAATTTAGTCACAGTGGGTTCAGTCAGATAGGTCAGCCACTTCTGGGTACCTGTGCCTGCGGGAAAGTGAGGCTTGATTAGGAGAGAAAAGAAAGCCCTTATGGACTAGAAAAACTGCAAGACTACAAGTGTGTTGTACTATGAATTTATAGAGATTAGGAGGGTAGAGGTTTACATCAAATTTGGCAGAAGAAATAGGGGTAATTGTTTTTACCTGAAGTTTTGTTTTTGTTTTGTTGCCAGAACACTGGGCACCATGGAGGTTTGTACTAGACCAGTGGGTACCTGAAAAAAGACTTTTATTTATTCATTTATTGTTATTAAATAGTAAAACTTTCATTGAGTCAATCCATACTTTAGCTGAAACAGGTTCATTGTATCTCTTCTTTTTATGTCTTCAAGACTTCTGAATAAAGTAAGTTTAGTGTGTGTGTGTGTGTACATATTTATTCCCAGGCTCCCAGAGGCCTGCATTAATGAACTCATAGAGTCCTGAAGCAAGGTGTCTCAGGAGACAGAGTCCAATGGTAATCTTCAGACAAGAATGGTGGGCTAGTTGACCCACCATAGAGTACAAGCTGGAGCTTAGGCTTACTGTTAGAAAAAAATCATTTGGGAGTGTGTGATTCAGCAAGGAGGTATTTAGCACCTCCTGTTGTTGGGTGTGGTTTTAGGAGCCACTGATATTAGTTCTCTGCTCCTACAGAACTGCCATTCTAATTGGGAGAGTAGCTGAAGTGAGATATGTAAACATGAATAAACCAATAAAGAAAAAATAATAAAATTTCAGACTGTAGTGATGATGTCATTAAGAAATGAAATGGTCCTTATCAACAAGGGTGCCTGAACGAGACATATTTGTGTACCTAACCCTTAACTGTACCCCTCAATATCACAATTAAAAAAATTATATATTTAAAAAAAAAGAAAGAAAAATATCAACCTAAGAAAAAAAAAAGAAATGAAATGGGATTATGTGAACCGGAATGACTAGGAGTGGCTAAAGGCAGCTTGAAGCCCTACCATTGGGGGGTGTGAAGATGAAGGCAGGATTGGTGAGAAGAATCTGGCAGTATGAAGGCATGTGTATGATGTCACTGATAAGAAAGGTCTTAGTTTGTTTGAAGAGCAGATGAAGAGGAGTACAGGGCTGAAATGAGCCCTGCAAACTAGGGGGAGAACAGGTGACAGAGGAGAAGCAGATCAAGGAGCACATCTTTGTTCGGGGCAAGGGGCTTGAATTTCAGTCTCAGAGCAACATTACATCCAAATTGCAATGTACAGAAATTTTGTGGAGAATGGACTGACGGAGAAAAAAGAGGAAGCAAGGGAGTTAAGCTGAGAGGTTTTAGCAGAAGTTCAGAGATAGTTGATGGTGATTATAGCATATCCACAAATTCACTGCATGACACAGGGCATCGTATGTGGATTTTTACTTCCTCTCCCCTGCCATAGTTACAGGAAACCCTATCTCATGATAAAAAATTAACCAAGTGATTTAAATATGGCACCTCACTTGCTCTTTTGTGACAATCCTTAGAGTTCTGTCTATTTGGCAAAGATAATGGTAACACGAAATCCTAGAGAGGTCATAATATACTGGTCTTGATCACATGGGTATAACAAAGAGATATGAAGCCCCAAATCTGATTTTAAACTCTTGTTAAACATTATTTTAAAGAACTTGGACAATGTGGAGCTATATATAGAGCTTGAACTTTTAAAGTCAGTATAAGCCTGATTCCAAATTTCTATGCCTTTACTTAACAACTCAGAACCTCAGTCAAAATCCTTAACGTCTATGTGTGTTTGCGTGTCTGAGTAATACTAATGAATAATAGTAACAATGCTTACTAATAATTATTACTTAATAATAAGCATAATTATGCTTACTTGTTGCCAAAAGTATGTTTGATACTTTTTGTATGTTAGCTCCTTGAGGCATTGCAATAAACAAGTGATATACATATTAATGCCCCACTCTGCAGATAAGGAAGTTGATCCTTAGATTAAGTACGTATTTGAAATTGTACAGTAAGTAAAGAGAAGCATCCATACAATTTATCTATTTAATTCACTGAACAACAGAATATTATGAGATGGTGTATGAAAGCACTTGGCAAGGTGTCAACCACAGAATAAGTGCTTGATAAGTTTCATGTAATATCTCTCTCTGCAGATTTCAAATATTTATGATCACAAAATTAATTCTAAAGAAAGTAAATTGAAGGAGGTGTTTGTGTGTATTTTTTTCCCTAATGATTCCGCTGTACCCTTGAGCATTTTCACATTTGAGTTTAATCACAGAATCTCAGTCATGATATTTCTGACAGGTAATTTCCTTAATGCAGTTGACAGAGATGGATTATATGGAGGTCCATTGGATGCCATGCTTTTGCCTGCAAGTGATAGGACTAGATTAGAGCTATCTGGGTCTAGTGCCTCCCATGATATTGCATCCTAATAATTCTCACGATAATATGGATCACCTTTGTGGGCACACCCGTCCTTGTCCAGATGGGATACATCAGTTTGCAAGAAACTCTGCCACTTTTATTACACTTGGAGAAACATCTGGGCTAATATTTTTGTGTCAGAATCATAAATCAATTTAGTCCTCAGAGATATGCCTAGTTTTGCAGTTTATCTTCAAATACCCTTTTTTTTTTCCTTGCTACCCCTGAAAGTGTTAAACTATGCACACAAATGTCAAGATATTGAATTCCTTTTTAGATTGTAAAGTCTTTATCCTGGCATATGAAGATTTGAGCATCAGTCAGACCCTTAGGTACTTGGTGAACAAAAGTGATATGGATTCAATGGCAGTTCATCCAAAGATAAACAAGTTCAACCTGTAGTTGAGCAAAGCTACAATGTCCAGTGGTGACTCACTTCCTGGTTCTTTCTTCTTCTCCTCTCAAGTCTGCTCAGCCATTAGTCCCTATGGCTTATTGGTGCCCTTAGGTACAGACCAAGGTATAGGTACAGAACCAGACAGTCAGGTTGAAGGATCTTTGCTGCCCTGGCACAAATGTTACTATTTTATAAAATATTATTTACTCACCACTGGGATTCAATAATTGCACAGATATGCACAGCCATTTTAAATGGAATTTCCAGATATCATGGAACATGCCTCTAAATACATAAAGATGTGTACTTAAATATTATTCTACATGGAACCATGGCATAATTATTACAACTACCAGCATTAACTTAAATCTGTCCTACCATCAGATATCCAGTCTATATTAAAATGTACTCAGTGTTTTGTAAGATGTCCTTTATAACTTACTTTTAAAAAGAGTTCTCTCTCTTAAAATAGTGACTCTCTAGTCACTTGTAACTACTGAAATCATATGTATGAAGAGAAGGAATAGGCGGTATAAGACAGGATATAAGTGTCGAACTTAAAGTATTTTTTTCTTCAAAGTGCATCTGTTCTTCCTTAATTCTTTTGAGAGACTATCAAGTACTTTTTTTTTAAGTGTAAAATTGTAAAAAGGAACATACACATAATTTGCTGCTATAGGAAAGCCCTTTTCCTCATCTCTAAAAAATAAAAAAGCCAGTCATGGTGGTACACACCTATAGTTCCAGCCACATAAGAGCCTGAGGTAGAAGGATCACCTGAGCCTAGGAGGTAGAAACTGCAGTAAGCTGTGATCATGCCACTTTACTCCAGCCTGGATTACAGAGTAAGACACCAACTGAAAAAAAGAAAGAAAGGAAGAAAGGAAGAAAGAAAGAAAGAAAGAAAGAAAGAAAGAAAGAAAGAAAGAAAGAAAGAAAAAGAAAGAAAAAGAAAGAAAAAGAAAAAGAAAGAAAGCCCTTTTAAAAAAATAATGGAAACAAAGATGTCTCCCTGTAAAATAATTTTTATCAGGATTATTTCTAATGGTAAAAAATTGGAAACAGCCTAAATCTCTGGCATATAAAATTGGCGAATTTATGGTGGTCTTCTTGTGTATTGGCTTGTGTTGTGGATTGGAATGTACTGTCAAGTGAACAAAGTGGATTCCACAACTGCATAGGCCAGATCACAGCACTTTAGGAATTAGCTGACACAGAGAACAAAAATCTCGAGAATATATCTATTTGTGTGTTGGCCATAGTTATCTCTAGATGTTGGGATTATAGATCATTTTTATTTCATTTTAATTTTTCTCTATTTTTCACATTTCTGCAAGAAATGTGGAAGATTTAATAATTGTGCTAAAGAATTTTTAAAGAATCAACCAACTCAGCAAGAGATGTATTGTCTAAAGGAAAGGAAACCAGAGGCATGACTGTGATGGAATGAAATACTCCCCATGCCTGTGAATTCTTCATAAACTCCTTGAAAGAAGCTACAGGTACAGAGCTATAAGTGTTTTAGGCTAAAATGAAGAAACTATAATGCATCTTCCTACATTTCCTTTGGCTTTCTAAGTCTTGCATTAAAATATTCTGATATTGTCTAAGGAGGGTTTATTAAAAACTCTAGAGTTAAAATTTGCATTGCAATTAGTTTCAAAATGCCATTTGGAGGAAGCTTTTAGCTGCATGTTACAGAGTCTAATATGGACCCTAACTAAAGTTATGCAGGAAGGAAATGTTTAGCTGTGTGTGTGTGTTTGTATGTGTGTGTGATTTTCTCCTACTCAGTCCCCTGAAGGCTGTTTTATGCTCAAAGCAAATGGCAGCAGACCATGTCACAGACTTATCCAATGAGCAATGACTTATTATACCAATTTCAGTATCACTATCCTGAGTTGAACACGTCTTGCAGCAGGTTGCATTTATTCTGCTGCAGTTTTTATTTCTACCATTTATTTGAGCATTCTGATGCAGATTTGCACTATTGCAAAAAGTATGACCATGAGAGATGGTATAGGCATTCTCAAAAGGAACCAAAGAATGACATTGAGTTGGCTGTTAAAAACGCAAGTTTCAGAGTTTGAGCAGCCATCAAGAAAGTGGTTCAAGAAACAGAGAAGAGAGATGAACAGACAACTAAGTATTGAGGAAAGTTCTCTGACACTGAGAAGACCATAGCTGCAGCCTGAGAAGCATGACGAACCATCCAGGGGAGGGTTGGTTCAGGAACCTTAGGTCAGAGGCAATTAAGACTCCAAGGCATTTGAAGGTAACGTTGAGCGATTTATTAAGGAAACCTAGAAGAATCAAATATTCATAGAGATCCTGTTATGAAGATTGACACTGATTTAGTTTCCCCAATTCTAGGAATACATTACTCCCACCCCAAAATACCACCTCTTCCAACACTAATACACACTAAATGGAGTACATAAGATTCTCTATGCCACGTAATTATCTGTATCTCATTATCTCTTCAAGTATAAACTCAGCTACCACTGGGGAAAAGGTGCCATAAGTTGTAAATTACTGTTGAGGTCTGGGTCAGCAGTTCCCATAGTTCCCACAGACATCTTCAGGCAATTCCTTGCATAGAGTTTTGTTTATTTACTCTAGCTTTCTGGAAGACTGTTTACCAGTATATATCTTGATCAATTGTATGTCTGGAATAGGCCCAATTCAAATATACAGGAGAAACAGATCACTTTCCTAGTGCAAATCAAAACCACATTGAGATACCATCTAACCCCTGTAAGAATGGCCATCATTAATAAAACAAACAACAACAGATGCTGGCGAGGATGTGGAGAAAAAGGAATGCTTCTACACTGCTGGTGGGAATGCAGACTAGTACAACCTCTTTGGAAGACAGTGTGGTGATTTCTGAAAGAACTAGAAATTGACCTTCCATATGACCCAGCAATTCCCCTATTGGGAATATA
>CAUYQG010210485.1:0-11685 GCA_963574415.1 Tarsius wallacei
GTACTGAGAGTAATTGCCTTTTTCCATTGAGACCTCTTCAACTTGGAACACCTTTGTTTTTTGGTGTCTTTACCAAATTTCCCAGGTATCTTAGTGTATAGACAATGATGTCTTTTATCCCTTGCTCATAGTCTCATAGTAACTGAGAACATATCCTGAATATAATCCATTACCATTATTTTTACCCAGCTTTATTGAAATATAATTGACAAAACTGTATATATTTAAGGTTTAAATATAAATGTTTTTTTGTTTTTGTTTTTGTTTTTGAGTTGGAGTCTCACTCTGTCACCCAGACTGGAATGCAGTGGCTGCTCCCAGCCACCGCAGCCTCGACCTGCTGGGGCTCCGGCGATCCTTCTGCCTCAGCCTTCCAAGTAGCTGGAATTACAGGCGCGCACTACCACGCCTGGCTGATTCTTTGATTTATTGTAGAGATGAGGTCTGGTCAAGTTGCCCAGGTGGGTCTCGAACCTGCGGGCTCAGGCAATCCACTCACCTCAGCCTCCCAAAGCGCTGGATTACAGGCTGAGCCATGGAGCCTGGCTAAATGTTTTATTATACATATATATTGTAAAATAATGACCACAATCAAGCTAATTAACATGTCTATAACCTCCCTTTGTAGCCTTTTGTGTATGTGGTGGTGAGAACACTTAAGATCTGCTCTCTTAGCAAATTTCAAGTGTATAGTAGAATATTATTAACTGTAATCGCCATGCTATGTATTAGATCTCCTGAAAATTTATTCTGTCTAACTAAATCTTCATACCTTTTGGTCAACATCTCCTCAATCCCCCAACCCAGACTCAACCCCTAGTAACCACCATTCTACTCTCTGCTCCTATCAATTCAAAATTTTTACACTCCAAGTAAAAGTGAAATCATGAAGTATTTGTCTTTCTATGCATGGCTAATTTCATTTAGCATAATGTTTTTCAAATTCATCCACGTTGTCACAAATGACAAGGCTTCTTTAAAAAAAAAAAAACTGAACAGTACTCTATTGCATATTTATATACATATAGATACAGATACCATGTTTCCTCCATCCATTCATTCATCAGTGGACACTTGAGTTGTTTCCACAGCTTTGCTATTGAAAATAAAATATAGGACCTAAACTAAAGGCTAAAATTAAAGGAAAATAAGGGAAAAGCCTCTAGGTGTTAGTTTGGTTGATGACTTTTTTGGATATAACACTGAAAGCACAGACAACAAAAGCAAAAATATACAAATGAAACTGTATCAAACTAAAAAAAACTCACAGCGAAGAAAATTATCAACAAAATGAAGAGACAACCTACAGAATGGAAGAAAAATATTTGCAAACAATCATCTGATAAGGAAATAATATCCCAAATATACAAGGAATTCAAACAACTAAATAGCAAGAAAACAAACCACCTGATTTAAAAAAAGAGGGGGGAAGAGTAGACATTTCTCAAAAGAAGACACACAAATGGTCAACAGGTATATGAAAAAATGTTGAGCATCACTAATTATCAGAGAAATACAAATCAAAACCACAATAAGATATTACTTCACATCTATTTTAATGACTATTATAAACAAGACAAAAGATAACAACTGTCAGCAAGGATATGGAGGAAAGAGAACTCTTGTACACTTTGGTGGGAATGCAAATTGGTACAGCCATTATAGAAAACTGTATAGAGTTCCCTGAAAACTGCAGAAATATAGCTATTAAATGATCTAGCAATCCTACTTCTAGGTGTATAATAAAAGGAATTGAAATCAGTATATTGAGGAGATGCCTGCACTCCCATTCTCATTTGTAAGTTGTAAATCTTACAATATTAAAATAATTATCATGCTTATTGTGTAAATAATTGGGCAGACAATTCTTTACAGCAATTCTTTGCATAGTGCTATGATGTATTTCTAAAGTTTGGATTATAGATGTTTACCCTCATTATTTTTTAAGAATCATTTCAGAGAATCAACAGAATAAAATAGGCTTTTTATTTATAAAACAAAATAGTAAAAAATAAGCTTCATGGCAAAACTTAAAGGGGCAGAATTTCTTTTTCTCTTACCTTCTCTCAAAGATATTCAAATTAAATATCCCTTTATCTACATACAGAATGCTTTGATAGGACTAGTGTAATCTGTAGATATTCTTTTTAAATATTTTTATTCCTGGCTACAAGAAAATTAAGATAAAACTGGGCTTTTATAAAATGAAAATTAAGACTATATTTCCCACCATCCTACTTAAGATTTCCCCTTTTGTAAAAAAATGAGAGTTTACAGAGAAAATTATCTTTCTTTTCTGCTTCCAGAGGACATGTTTCTCCAAGAGATTTGGAGAATGGGTCAAGCTATGAGTCTATATTTGCACTGTTGTGCTTGAATAGAACAGAAAGAATGGAAGATGAAAAGAAATTAGTTTGTTACTCATATTTTCTTGAATGCAGAAAATTTAATTTACTAATTACTTATATAGATGGACTCAAATGATTTAGGGAAAATTGATTGTGTGTGTGTGTGTGTGTGTATGTGTGTGTGTGTGTGTGTGTGTGTGTGTTTGGATGTCTAATACCTGACATTTAACGATCTGCAAATATTAAAGAGGCAACTGGCAGAATGCTCTCTGCATTAGTACCAGCGCACACATCTAAAAACAGCCTTGTAGTCTGCTTTAATTTAAGGAGACCCACACACTTTCAAAGGAGTTCCCAGTCCTTTCTATATAGCCAACTGAGTTTTCTGGAGAAAATCTTTCCTTGCTTTTTTTCCAGATCATTTACTTCTGTGGGTTCTCCAATTAGACAGAAAAAAAAGTAAGCCTTCAATGCCAAAAAAAAAAAGAATCTTAAGTAAAGCTTCTGTGTTCTAAATTTTGATAAAACATAAATTGTGTAAATCAGTATAGGAAATAATTGTTAATAGATAAGTTTGAAGAAATAGTGTTAGCTATGACATGACTATTTAAATGCCTAAATATTTTGTTATGGTTTTTTAAAAACAATAACATGTTCCAAGAAGTTTCAAGAAATAACCACATCAAATGTTCAGACAGCAATTTTTCATAACTGTTAAACTTTTTACCTATTTCCATTCTTATTTTATGTATATTTGTTAAAAATGTTTATTTCAACATTATTTTTGCTATCTTTTCAACCTATCCTTATCTGGACACCTTTTTAAACCTCTCTACAAGTATACTCTGTTTTCCTTCTGTAATTAGTGAGACACTTATTGTGTTATTTCCTGACTGGCTCTGGTGAAAATAGCTGATATCTGTTATCTGATCTTAGGAGAGATTTCGTCTTCTTTAATATCAGCATTGTCTGCAAGCACTGCAGAATCGGCCCTGTTTATTCATTATTCTATTTAATGGAAATATCTATTTCATAGAATAGAAGTGACCATGGCAACATGCAGTTGCAAAAATAATGCCCAGGAGGTGGCAGCAATTTTCAGCGTTTTAGTACATTTCCACCCATTAAAATGCACTTCATATATGCCCTTTCTTTAATGCACCTCTTACCGCCTGCCACTTCCTATTTTTCTTTTCTTGTTGCCACTGGAGGCAAAGAAACCCACTTAGAGTTCCCTTGTGTGATATGTACCGGTCTCCTCAGCTCATCGGTAGCTCCGGTCCAAACGTTCAATGTGGAGACTTGCCAAATCTTTTAGCTACTTGTATTCCCTTTTTTATTTGTTTCCACTCTCCAGACCTATGACAAATGATTTTGACTCTTACTCTATTGAGTGGTCATCATTCTTTTCACAATGAACATTTGAGTAATTCAAGTTCTTTTCTCAGCTGCTGAGGTTTATCCTCAGAATAACTAATACTTATTTTCTTATTGAATGTATTTTTATATTTTCTTGCATAAACCACCCTTACTATTTTATAATATACGAATATACATATATGTATTAGTATTAATATTTTCTGTTGCACATACATGTGTATACGTGTGTGTATGATGGATAGATGTTAGATAGATATATATAAATAGATGTGTTTTTTCCCACTAGAACATAGTAGGAGCTGCCCTTCTAATAAAGAAAAGGTTTGGAAAATTATTTGAACCTTGCTGCCATTGCTATGCCAAAGGAAGTGCTTCTCCTTTTTCTATCTACCAGTAACTCAAGAGTTAGTATTAAGTATTTGGGTCTTAAAACAGAGAAGCAAATATCAGTCACTTAAGCATGATTTTATTGACCTATTACAATTATTTCAAAACCATATGTCTTAGTTCAGACTGCTGTGACAAATTACCATAAACTTGGTGACTTAAGCAATGAGCATTTCTCAGTTCTGGAGGCTAGAAAGTCCAAGATCAAGGTACCTGCGGACTCATTGTCTGGTGAGGGTCCACTTCCTGGTTTGCAGGTAGCCATCTTCTCATTGTTTCCTCACATGACAGAGAGAAGACAAGACAATGCGCTCTTGTCTTTCTTCTATAAAGGGCTTTAATTTCATTTGTAAGGCTCTATCCTTATGACCTAATTACTTCCCAAAAATCTCAATTCACATTGGGCATTGGAATTTCAACATATGGGTTTAGGAGTACACAAACATTAAAATTATAATACTATGCTTTTCAAGTATATTCTGAGGTTGCAAGGGCGTCCTTTTTTTCCAAAGAAAAAAATCTATATCTACCATGCTATCTATCACACACACACATACACACACACACACACACACACACACGCACACACACACACATCACAGAGCAAAGTAGAGCCCACCTTCTCTGGTTTAAGTTAAGAGGACCCACATACTTCCTGGTCAGTTTTTACCTATCCTAACAAATCCCTAAAATGATCCCTGATACACCACCAGGAATTCCAGGGTTCTACAAAACACTGTTTGAAAACCCCGTTTTAGAGTAATTCTTAAGAACTCTAAAATAAATTTGTGTTTTAAAAATGTCGGACAAAAGTTGAACAAAAACTACTGAATCAATTCAAATGATTTCAAAGTACAGTAATGTCAAGATGACCTCTTTATTTCCCATCAGACATCTTTATAACTCCTGAGGCAGCATACTCTATAAGAGATAGGGAGTCCAACGTATCATTTAATGCTTGAACTTTTGACTCCCCAAGTTTGAGCTGCTTTCCTCTAACCATGCATTAGCACATAGCACTACAGTCTAACAGATATTATGCACACCTAAAGTGAATGAACTCTTATAAAGTAAAAACATGCACAGTATATCAGAAATAGAAATTATTTGCTAACTCCACCTACATTATACTACTTTAAGCTGTGGAGGACTGGTTGCCTCAAAAAAAAATAAATAAATAAATGCAGTTTTAGTGCTAGAACAGAGAAGAAAAAGTATTCTAAGTAGTTAAACATATTCTGTAATATGTTTAATTTAAGGAGTCAAATTTAATTATAAAATTTCATAATTTAATTATATGTGTTTATGTCCAACAGTAACTGTTTTTTTAAAGTTTACTTTTAAAACAACTTCTAAAATTTAGAAGGTTTATTTTTAACAGGCCTAACTTTGCTTGAAAGCCTCAAAACAAAGAATATTAGAAATGGAAAAAAACAGTAAAGGAATCCATATTTCTGTTGGAGTCCAAAAGAAATTTCCTTAGTTTGGATATTTTAATGGACTCACCTCACTCCACAGAGCATAGTCATGTGGAGTTTTTATTCAAAGGCAATGGATACAAAGGCACAAGAGAAAGACTGCACAGGAAGCATTAGGGGATTTGACTGCCATTCCGTGAGCAAGTTTCCAATGTTATTAGTTACACAAGGATCTGACCACTGCCTCAAGATTGAATGACTAAGATTTTTGCAGAGAATCTAGGCTTCGGGAAAGCTCAAAGCAGGAGTTTCCCATTAGTGGTTTTATGTTCGTATGGTCATATAAACAGACCAGGTTATGCCAATTATAAGCCGTTGGTAAACAGTCTGATTCTAAGGGTCATCAGAGGAGCTTAGAATGGTAAATAGCATATCTCTTAAACAGCACTGCTTTTTTCTCGACCAAGAGTCATAAATCAGACACCCAGCATTCCCTCAAGATAAAGGTAGAGCTTTTCCAGTCCAACTATAAGCCAACTCTATCCACAGAGTCATAATTTTTAAAAAATGAAATTGAAAACCAATTTAATATATCTTCATTAAAGAACATTTTGCAAATTTTCCTCTATGCAAGATCTAAACACTTTGTGTTTCCTCATTCTATTTTAACCATTTTTTAAAGCAATATTCTTGTCATTCCTCTTCTACTTTTAGATTTTAGACTTCCCATATCTGGCTTATATAATGATCCTTCACTTGTATTTTTACATATAAATATAAATGGCATGGTCTTCTGAAACTCACTTGCTTAAAACTCCTTGGGGTTTCATTGCCTTTGGGAATAATCCACTCATTCCCATGAGACTTAAAGCTGAACTTGACCTTGTCTTACCCATCTAGCACTTTCCAACCCTGCCTCCTTGAACCACTTGGGATTTCTCCAGCACTGAGTCATTTTGTCCTATGTGCCTTTTCTCACTTCCCAAAACTCAAACTTCCTACAGTTTCCTGAACCTACCAGGATATTTAAAACCCTAAACCTTTGTACATATTGCTTCCCTTCTGTGATAAAACCACTTCTCCAGATGGGAGAAATTTGGTATTTGCCTAAGCAATTCTTGAGTCATTTTTCAAGGCAACTCAAGTTGCATCTCCTTTCTATGTCTTTCTGAATATGCTATCTTCCAATGTCAGATAGAATTGTACACTCTTTCCTAATACATTGCTTTAATTATATATTTGTAAATGTGAGGGGTTTAATGACTCTTTACATTGTTGTGCTGTAAGCTTCCTATCTATTGTATTCATAATACAGGACAAAGCACAGTTCCAAACCTATAGGGAATTCATACATCTATTCAGGTACTAAAAGTTTTTGAGTGTCTAATTTGTACCAAATGCTATGCTAAGCACTAATGATATAAAAAGTGAACAAAAGAGACAAAATATCTGTCTTTATGAACCCTACATTTTAGTGGGAGGTGAAAAATAAAAAGAACATATCTACTAGATAGTGATAAATTCTGCTTAATAAATATCCATTGAAGGTACAGTCATTCTTTCATTAATACTCCTACTGTTAACCTATGAACTATTTCTAATTAAACCATAAGCTTTTTGAGGGCAGATTAATATTATTAATTCTCCTGAAGCTAACCCACAGTTTGGTAATTCTTACCTAGGTATTTTTCAGCAAAGGCAACAAAAAATTGTTCTGACAGTAACTTTCTGCAAAAAGAATCAATTACCATCTTTGGAAATACAATTGACAGAGATCTAAAAGTAATAACTGTTCTTGTCATGTCTTCATTTAAAGTAACAGTATTATCTTCCTTCTAAATAACATTTAATTGAGAAGATTTACAACAAACTTTTATATTTTCTACTTTATTTTGTTGTATTCTATATGAATGATGCTTTCTAGAGTGATTTTATAGTTCACTTTTTCTGCAAATTGTTCTCTCCCCATGTCTCCTAACAAGTCCTAGGAGGTAGCTGGGCTTGGTGGCTCAGCCTGTAATCCCGCGCCTTTCCTGGAAGAGGTGATTGTAAATTTAGGTAACAGATATAGAAATAGCAGTGTAATTCCTAGCTGTATTAACAGTTAGAAATTATTTACATGATGGCTTTTACTTAAGGCTATTACATCACTTTAACTCTATCAACTCATTTGTAATCTGAATGTACAAAGCTACTGGAAAAGAAGAATTATACTAAAAATAATCCAACATAAGATGTAACAGTGACAGGGCTTCATATTTATCAAGTTGCTGGACCATATATATTATATTATTGGTTCTTTATATTAACTTTCTAAGGTAGAAAATCTACTCTCATTTCATAAGTGAAAATTATTTATTGATCTCTTATTTATGGTACTTTAAAAAAAAATTCTCCTTGATTGAAATTCTGGAAGGTTCTAAGGAACCTTAGAAATTAATTTGGCCACTCATTTATAGATGGGAATTAGAGCCCAGATAATTTAAATGATATATTTAGATCATATATAATTGTTTATTTGTTTAAAATCATCTTAATTTTTTATTTTGGTCCAAAATATCAATAGTGCTGAGGTTGAGAAGCCCTGCTCTAAACTACTTTTCATATCCTGTCCAATTTATTCAATTCTGTGTTCTTCTATGCTACAATCACCTGAGAAAATGCATGCATTGCCCTTAGTCTCTGATATATCAAGGTTATCCTCATGGCTGGTAGTTGGGCAGTGATTGAAAATACAGTCATTGTGGAGCAATGGGCATCAGTATTTTTTTAAACAGAAAATACTGTTTGTTAAAGAAAAAAATAATAACTTCAAACTGGTCTTTGTCCATATTTAAAACTAAAGTCTATTTGTGTATGTGTACCTAAAAAGATTGTTAACAGTTTTTTTTGAGAGTGGAAATTAAATAAGAGAGGAGTACAAAAAATTATTTTTACTTAATATTTTTCTGTATATGTGAATATTTAACAACACAAACATTACATTTTTGTAGTAAAAACATTTTTAATATTTATTTAAAAACAAGTTTAAGTTTTCTAAATGGAACCTAGAAATGAACTTGCAGTGTGTAGGTATATGCTTTTTCTTAGAATAGAATAGAATCCTGCATTATTTCTTAGAATAGAATCCTGCATTATTTCAAAGTCAAGGCATATGGGAATTATTCTATCCATTAAGCAAACAGGTGTGTATTCGGTGCTTATTGTCTTGTCATCCATTCACACAAGGATACAGTTATGAAGGATATATTTGCTGTTTTCAGTTTACTCAATATCTTATGGTAATTATTATGTGAACACAGAAGAAGGATACCTAACTCAATCTGGAGGCACCACAGAAGATTTCCTGAGAGACATGTCTTGGTCTGAGCTCTGAGGAATGAATAGTACTTAAGTAAGTTCAGAAGAGAAAGATGCTCAGAGAAAAAACAACCTAAAGACAAAGATGTTGTGTTTCAGCACTAACAGAACTTGTGGTTAGAAGGAGTGGAGACCTTCTGTTCCTGCTTTTTGCTCCTTCCATCCTCCTCCTCTCCTTTGTTTTCCTCCCCTTGCTTTAAAGGCAGGAGAGACTTTACCTAGGAATATTTTACCTATTCAATAAGCCAATAAAGAGCAAGAGGGTAAAAATGCAAAAGATGGGAAAGAAATGTTAGAGAGACACAGAAGGATAGTGGCCATTTTTCCAAGATCAGAAAGCTGAACAGGAAGGACTTGGATAGAAATATATTTAACAGAATAGTTTGGAATGAGGAAATAGAAGTCTTACCTGATGCCATTTTTCTATTGTTTTCTGAGGATGTAGAGTTTACTGAGTAAACAGGGTGCTTAAGGGTCTACATAATGGTATGTATAAAGTTTCTGTCTTCATGCAATCTAATAGAAGAGAGAAGATATATACTCTAATAGCTATTATAAAAGAGAATGAGTGATAAGCATAATAAGATAATTAAAAATCAAGCATTAGAGAGTTCAAAGATGGGTCTGTTCTTTCAGGCAAGGATGTTAGTGCTTTTTGATTTATAATTGCCAGATAATAAAATTAAATTTTTACATTGGTAAAAATTGAGATCTGAGCTAAAAATCAGATGAGTGGATAAATGAGTCAATTGAAATTAATCAGCACAGTGAAAATTAAAGATAGACCACCAGCATTATCTTTAATACAAAGGATGCTATCACTATGGCTTTTCAATTATTTATACTATAGTGTTAAAGGGACTAAACTATCTACTTTGAATATTTTAATCTCTCTCTCTCTCTCTCTCTCTCTCTCAATAAATAAATGTGATCTATGTTTACTTTTCAAAGTACTTTTCAGAAGTGTCTGGACACTGATGGTGTTCAGACCACTTTGAGCACCTCTTGTAATTACCGAAGTCAAACATGACTTGTATTAATCTTTCAACTTTTATACACTCAAAATGTGTATACATTTTTTGGTGCTCTCTCTCTCTATATATATATGGAGAGATAGAGAGAGAGCCAAAAAATGTATATATATGTGTGTGTGTATATATGTATATATTCTCTCCCGTTATCACATCTTCCTTCCTTCTCTCCTTTTCCTCATCTCTGAGAATCAGTTAAAACCATCTAAGATGTCCAGAGTTGATCTTACTCTGGAGACATGCACCAAGGGTCTCACTAGAAAAAATCTGACAGGAAAGTTTGGGGGAACTGAAATGAAAAATAAGGGTTAACAAATAGTGCTGAGTTTAGAAGACAGAATGGTATTAAGACTGAATTAAGAAGGAGGAAGAGACAGAATAAACCAAACCCTAGTTCTCCTAGGAGGATAGGAAGACTAATAGATAAGTTCATGTAACAACCAGAACTAGTTATGTTATTAGTTAAAAAAGAAACCACATTACAATCCTCTATTTGTGTTTTTTTCTTCTCCAGATGATGATGAAGAATTGGAAGAGGCTCAAACAAGAATTAAACAAGCATATTTTAAGTGTCAGAAATATTCCAGACACTAAGACACACACTGGGGATTAGACATAGCCTTGTGCCACTTCAAGAATAAAACCAAGGATCATCTTCATTTAGACATACTCTCAACTTAGGAGCTTTGCTCTAGCTCAATGGCGCCAATCAAGGGTAATTTTCCACCCATTGGACGCTTGCCACTGTCTAGAGACATTTTTTATCTTCACAAGTGGGGGAAGGCAGTGTTACTGGTGTCAAGTGAGTATGGCCAGAGAAACAGCTGGACAGCCAGCAATGTACAGAACAGTCCCCCACAACAAAGACCTAGCCCAAAATGTCAGCAGTAGCAAGGGTGAGAAACTCTGCCAACCTGTTCCCTGTGCCTAAAATGTTCTTCCTCCAGTTACTCATGTCCTCTAAGTCTCTATTTGACTATCTTTTTTCTTTTTTTTCCTGAGACAGGTTCTTGCTCTGACACCCAGGCTGGAGTGCAGTGACACAATTCTGGCTCACTGCAGCTTTGACCTCCTGCACTCAAGCAATCCTTCCACTTCAGTTTCCCGAGTAGCTAGGGCTACAGGCACACACTATCATGCCCAGCTAATTATTTTTATTTTTATTTTGTAGAGACGAGGTCTCATCATGTTGCCCAGGCTGGTCTCAAACTCCTGGACTCAAGCAATTCTCCCTCTTGGGACTCCCAAGATGCTGGAATTAGATGTGTGAGCCACCATGTCCAGCATCTATTCAACTATCATCTT
The DNA here is from genome assembly GCA_963574415.1 of Tarsius wallacei. Classification (NCBI taxonomy): domain Eukaryota; kingdom Metazoa; phylum Chordata; class Mammalia; order Primates; family Tarsiidae; genus Tarsius; species Tarsius wallacei. Next base: position 11,230 of record CAUYQG010210485.1, read on the forward strand.
TTTAATGAGGGCTAGTCTGACTGCTTTCTGTTTAAAATTGTTCCCCTCTCCCTGCACTTCTTGAACCCCTTCTCTTATTAGTTTTATTCTATTACTTCTCACCTTTTGCTCTACTATTCCATTTATTTTATTTTATTTTTTTTTGAGTTGGAGTCTCACTGTCACGCAGACTGGAGTGCAGTGGCCACTCCCGGCCACCGCAGCCTCGACCTGCTGGGCTCCGGCGATCCTTCCGCCTCAGCCTTCCGAGTAGCCGGAATTACAGGCATGCACTACCATGCCCAGCTGATTTTTTGATTTATTGTAGAGATGAAGGCTCGCCAAGTTGCCCAGGCGGGTCTCAAACCCGCGGGCTCAGGCAATCCACTCACCTCAGCCTCCCAAAGGCGCGGGATTACAGGCTGAGCCACCGAGCCCGGCTCCATTTACTTTTTATTGTATTATCAGTATCTTTGC
>CAUYQG010210492.1:0-31188 GCA_963574415.1 Tarsius wallacei
TAGTTCCAGCTACTCGGAAGGCTGAGGCGGAAGGATCGCCGGAGCCCAGCAGGTCGAGGCTGCGGTGGCCGGGAGCGGCCACTGCACTCCAGTCTGGGCGACAGAGTGAGACTCCAACTCAAAAAAAAAAAAACAAAAAAAAAAAAAACTATTGAGTGAGAGATTTCTCAATTGTGTGTTATTAAGGTTAGAGAGATAAATCTAAAGGTTGTAGAGATAAATCTAAAAATGGCCAGTAACACCTAGAAAACGATGGCCTGTGGATTTATTTATATTTTGCTTCTAAATAACATCAGCTGGAACTGTAGTCCTTAATTACCAAAACATTTTAATCAAATACATGCTCACTTTATCCTCAGCTTCTCCTATAATCAGGGATTGGCAAACTACAGACTGCAGACAAAAGCAAGTCTGCTGTTTTTGTGAAGTTTTACTGGAATCCAGCTCCACTCATTCTTTTACGTATTGTCTTTGACTGGTTTGCATTAAAAAATGTGAGCTGAGGAGATGTGACAGAGACCTTATGGCTCACAAAGCTGAAAGTATTTAGCCATTAGCCCTTACAGAAAAACCTGTAGGCTCCTCCTCTAAGTGAAGCTGAAAAAAACAGCTCAAGTACTGTTTTCTAAATGTATTGAAAAGAATAAACATGATCAAACATTGAGACTGCAAAAGAAGAAAGGTTTAAAAATTCCCCAAGGCAACTTCCTTATCTTCTTTTTATTGAGACAAACGAAACCCATGAGCTGCTGGAGAGAGTAGAGTGCACTGGCACCCGCAAGAGCCAGCAACAGATGGGAAGGGCTGTCACATTTCTGAAAGGATCCTAAGGAAGCTGATTAAACTGTTAGAAAACCATTTAAGGGAGATTCACCAGACTCAGATTTAAGAGGATAGAGATATCACAGAGAGTTTCATGAGACATTTAAAAGAGGTTCAGATCCTTAACACTGCGAGGACGGATACCAAAAGGAGGCTCATGTACACCTTTCGGCAGTCATTCCTGAGGCCAACACCTCCCTCAGCTGCCTGACCTGAACGCAGTCAGGTGTAAGTCTGGCGTGAGGCCTGTACCCCAGCACCTGCACCTGCACCTGTATGACCAGAACAACCTTTCCTCTTCCAACAGTAAGGCTTCATCTACTCCCTGTGCATGGCGAGTACCGGCTTCAATAAATCAGGACAAGAAATGGCAAATCTATCTTAATTTCCACCTCAGAAAGAATCACCAAGCACTGTTTTAAATGCTCCCAGCACTAATCCCCTTGGGTATTCTCTGAGCACTCCAGGTAATCCTTATTTGTTTCACAGCCTGTACAGAATAAAAACCATCCAAGTCAAATACTTTACTTTCCCCTGTAGCTTGCCCCACTCACTTTGCCTTCCAGGGCCAAGCTAGCATGACGTATGGGATATTAATTGGAAAATCACTACTACAGTCTCTTTGTACAGCCAAATTATAATCTACCATATATTTCCCAATAAATAGTAATAAACATGATTGGTTCATATATTTTAGAGGATAGTTCTAGAAATTAACAAAATAAAATCTTTTCTGGGTCCATGTGTTATCCCCTACCCTCACCCCCCACATGCAAAGTCTCTGGAGTGTCAGCTCATGCGTGACAGACAAATAATGGCCTTTTCCCCACAGGCCTTATTCCTTTCTCTCCTCCTTTTTTTAACTTAGACTCTGTCATTCATTTTCACCCCTGACAGCAAAAACCCCGAGACAAGATTGTCACAAAAAGGATTATCTTTCAGATCAATGGTGAAATTGATTCCAAACCCTACTATTTATCAGCCTGCAGCAAAAGTGCAACTGGTTAGGAAATATGTCCTTTCTTTCAAATGTTATGTTCAGTTCACCTGGGCAGCATTTCACGCCATTCTACATACATGCAACATCCTGGCATTTTACTCACATTTAAGTCATTTACCAAGTGAATTTCTTTTTTTCTTTCTAGGAATATATTGGAAATTAAGATTTATACATCAAAATTATTTGTATATACTTCTAATTAAAGTATATATCACTTATCAAAAGTGATCTTTTCAATATGTTTTTATAGGTAATATAAAATCCTTCACTTTAAGCTTAATATAATAGACCAGGTACAGATTTTTTTTTTCAGTTAAATTTTCTAACCTTGAAAATGAAGGCTAAAATACAGACTGAAATGTAAAATGGAAAGTTCCAGTAGGAATAGAGAAGATTAGCTAACTATTTTCACCCTACTTCTCGGTGTATTTTTGGTCTTCCACATTAATTTCCCTATTAATTCTTTTACCCCCAAATCCAGGAGAGAACTTATTCAAATTACTGACTTAACTAACTTAAGAATTATTTTAACTATGTAATCCACCAATAGCAGTGGAATTTAATCAATACCAACCAGTTATCACAGGCTTAGAAAATCCAGGATATCAATTCCTTGGTATAATTTAAATGAATTAATTTAAAATTCTAGTTTGTCTTGTCAGTAATTCAAAACAACCTATCTAGGTGAGGTGGGAGGATTGCTTGAGCCCAGGAATTTGAGACCAGCCTGGGCAACATAGTGAGACCTCGTCTCAACAAAAAAAAAAACCAAAAATTAGCTGGGTGTTGTGGTGCGCACCTGTAGTCCCAACTACTTGGGAGGTTGAGGTGGAAGGATCTCTTGAGCTCAGGAGCTTGAGGCTGTGGTGAGCTGGGATCATACCACTGCATTCCAGCTTGGGCAATAGAATAAGACCCTGAGAAAGAAAGGAAAGAAAAAAGGAAGAAAGGGAGGAAGGAAGGGAGGGAGTGAAGGAGGGAAGCAAAGAGAGAAAGGAAAAAAATCCTACCTAAGAGCTCAAAATACTGAAGCAAATGTATAACTGAGTTCTAAAATGTTTATGTAATTCATTAAAAATAATTTACCATAGGCAGAAGTTACCTTAAAGAAATAGTGTAAGTAAAAAAAGCTCTTTATAGCAAGACATATTATCTATATATTTATATACACATACATGTGGAGTACTACAGCAATGATTTATTATACCCAAACAGCAAATAAACAGCTAGAAAGAAACAAATATGTCAAAATGATATATTCATATCATACTGCCTTGTACAAATATTTTACAATGTCTAGTGTAAACATTTTAAGTTTCTGAAACCAGAAATAAAGGTAGAACAAAACTTGTCAATGGTTTGTATTTTAAACATTAATATTTAAGGCAATTATTTAGACTTTAATGTGTATTTTCTAATAAAATATGATGATATAAAGTGACAAAAATCTTATGTAATCATAATGCCACTGAATTCAAATGCACAGATTCAAAGTTTATTGTAAATCTTAGATTCCAAGGCCATCCAGCAAAACCTTTTATCCAAGATCAGATTTGCATTTAGAAAAACCAATTAGCCTACAATAAACAGAATGTTTAGAAAAGAATCAGAATGGATATGGATAAACAAGTTGGCGGATTAACCACTTTATCATCTATTGCCTCTCACTGAAGTACAGATCCTCCTAGACTTATGATGAGGTTATAACCCAATACACTCATTATAAATTAAAAATATCATAAGTTGAAAACGCATTTAATACACCTAAACTACCAAACATAATAGTTTAGCCTAGCCTGCTTTAGATGTGCTCAGAACACTTACATTAGCCTATAGTTGGGCAAAATCATATCACACAAATTCAATTTTATAATAAAGTATTGAGTATCTCATGTAAATTATTGGATACTGTATTGAAAATTAAAAACAGAATGGTTGTATGGGCATGAAGGTACTGTTTCTACTGAATGTGCACTGATTTCCTGCCATTGATACCTATTTAAAGGGGACTGGATAAAGAAAATGTGATACATCTACACATTGGAATACTATGCAGTCTTAAAGAACAAAACCATGCTCTTTGCAGTAACATGAATGCAGCCAGAGACCATCATTCTGAGTGAACTATCAGTGAAACAAAAAAACTGGATACCGCATGTTCTCACTCATAAGCGGGCCCTAAACATTGGGCATGTGAACACAAAGGCAGGGACAAATGACGCTGGGCACTGCTAGTGGCAGGGGAGGGAGGATAAGGGGCAACTCATTGGGTATCACCCATTGGGTACCATGTCTACTACCAGGGGGAGAGAGGGGTCACTAGAAGCCCAAAATTCACCTGCACTCAATTTACTCATTTTGCAAATCCTCACATGTCCTCCACAACTCTAAAATTAAAAATATTTTTAAAGGAAAGATAATCTATAGTGCTTTCTTAATGAAGTAGAAGCAATGGGATCCAAAGCACCAGTGGGAGAATGTCCATGGGAGGAAAGGTTTAGGCAGGTTTATTTGTTTGATATCAGGAAGATGAGGGGTTTCTCTGTGATAACTTTTATTTCCCATGTAAAGTAGGAGAAGAGCTAATCTTCCAAACCTGAGCAGGAGTCTTGAAAAGGAGAATGGAAGAGGCATGAAATCATTACTGTGAAGAAAGGCTGTGAAGATAAGTTGGTCGAGAAGTCCAGCAAAACAAGATAAGCCATGTTGACAGCCATTTGAAGCTGGTGTTCAGACATGAGCATAGACTCAACCTGCCCTCTTGTGTGTCTTCTCTAATGTCTTGTGTGTGCAGAAGTGGTAAAGACAAATAGATGGGATCTCCCAAGGTTCATGCTTTTACAGAAGACTGCTCTGTAAAGAGTGAAAAGCATGGGTAGACTCTAGGTCTGCTCTAATATGGAGCATAAAAAAGGTGTTACTGAAGTATGGACCAGGGTGTCAGGTGGAGAAAAAAAAAGAGTACTGATATGTTAGGAAAAAATACGGAAGTCAGTGGACTGGAGGTCCTGATACAGTCCCAAAACAGTCACAGTGGCAGGGGTTGAGAGAGCAAGTGGGAGTACTTTGAAGGTAGAGCAGGTGAATATGATGACAAGGTGAGGATGTTACTGTAGGATTGCACGGCTCAAGCAGACTAACGGGAGCAGTGAGAAGATAAGAGAGGTCAAGGTGTAGTGTGCCAAATTTTCCTGGATAATGGTAGGGGTTAGAGTAAAGAGGAAGATTTAAGCCAATTATTTGCACTCTAATATGTATTTTCTGATAAAATATGACTATATGAAGTAACAAAAGCATGGGTAGAGCCATTTGAAGTGTCAAACTCCTCTGTGAACAAGGAATATTGCGGTCGATGACAGACAATAATATATAGCTGAATGACATAAACCCCAAAGGATCATGCCATGCAAAAGGTTTAAGGACTATTAATATAGAAGCAGAAATTCAGAGTAAAAAAAGTCACCATTCACAACTCCTGGATCTGAGTTTTGTTTGCTCCTGGGAAAGATGTGCACCAGGATTCAGTTGAGAATACAAGGGAGCGTGGTGATTATGGAGTGGAAGTCCCAATAAAAAATGATTTAAAACATGAGTAGGTGGTCACAAGAAAGCAGTACATAGCCTTTCAGGACTGCAAGTGGGGGATCTGCTGAGGGATGCGTCAGTTGCACCATGGAGGACGTCTCCACATTTCTTGGGCATGGACAAGCAAAGAGCAGAAAGGCAGGGACTTCCTCACACTGAGGTTTTCTTCCTGAGAAAAAAGGAAGCATGCCAGGAACAGACACTGGTTCTGCACCACCACTTCAGCTTCTCAAAGCAGAAGACCAACTTTGAGACATAAGAAAAAAAGGAGAAGCTAAGAAGAAATGCAAAGACATCCTAATTAAACACCTTTAATGTCCAGAAGATGAAGTGGAGGTCCAGAGAGTTTAACTGACCTTCTCTAGGTCATGCATTTAGGAAAGGGGCAGAATGACTGACTAACTTGAATTCAAGTCTTCTGGTTCCCAGATTACAAAAGTTTCTGATATGCCATCCCTTGCTGACCTAGCCTGACTCACTGAGGACTAGAAGAACTAGCCCATGAAAACAGTAAATAAGTTGGATATTTGACTCAAAAGTATTTTTATAAATCAGAAATTAGACAGAAAAGAACTTATTTAATAGCAAATGGATACAGTTTACAATCAGAAGAGGAGTTTGTGGCTTTTAAAAGGAAAAAACAGCTGATGTTATCCATGATGCTAAATTTACCTCCACAGTTAAAACTTTCCATTGTCCTGGAAGTCAAATATCACTAACACTAATGCCAAATAGGATGTTCTTTTGACTCAAACTGCCTTTCTAGCTAATTCGTATCATTGTAGGAAAAATAAAAATAAATGTTTTAGCCAAACTTCAATGTAAACTTTGGAAATATCTACATGTATCGTTTTTCTATTCTTTACTCCTAAGCCAAGTCCTTTGAAAAATTGATGACTTTATTTAAAACATGTACAAAAATGTGTTGATCAGAACAGAACATACTATAAAGATTTCTCATAGAAATCTTATTTATCTTTATGTATTCTGTTTCACTAGTCACCATTTTGTTAATATGCTAAGACAGAATAAATGGTAGATAATGACCATAATACATCAAAGCTAAGCATTTTTAAATGCATAACACAGGCATTAAGTAAAAGCAAAATTAAAACTATTATACATAATTACATTGATATTTTTAGGAACAAAAGTAGTTGAAATAGGCCGGGCTCAGTGGCTCAGTCTGTAATCCTAGCACTTTGGGAGACTGAGGTGAGTGAATTGCCTGAGCCCGTGGGTTTGAGACCAGCCTGGGCAACTTGATGAAACCCCGTCTCTACAATAAATAAAAAATTAGCCGGGTATGGCAGCACACGCCTGTAGTTCCGGCTACTTGGAAGGCTGAGGTGGAAGGATCACTGGAGCCTAGCAGGTCGACGCTGGGGTGGCCATGAGCGTGCGTGCCACTGCACTCCAGCCTGGGCGATGGAATGAGACTCTAGCTAAAAAAAAAACCCAAAACAAAACAAAACAAAAACAAAAGTAGTTGAAATAGAATTTCCCATAGTGGTACTATGAAAATTCTTACCATTTCATTTATTTCCTAAAAATTTTTGCGATGGATAAAACAGAAGAAAAAAGAAAGGAAGCTTTTAGAACAACAACAACAATAAAGCTAATACTCACACAGCATTTACCCTGTGTCAGGCATTGTTCTAAATGCTTTGCAAATATGAACTCTTCTTTACTCACAACAACCCGGTGCACTAGAACAGTTGTTGTCCCCATTTAGTGATGACAAAACTGAGACCAAGGAGGTTACAGAAATTACCTAAGGTCACACAGCTGGTTAGTGGCAGAGACAGGATCAGATTCCAGGCAGCCTGCCTCCAAAATCCAGTTTCTTAACCAGATGCTACAGTTCTGTTCTATGTAGGATTTTATTTGTAAAAATAACTCCAGAAATCTTACTCGCTAACAAGTTTATAATGTGTGCTATTATGGTTTAAGCGTAACTATTTCACACATGGAAGCAACTATGTCCTGCTATGATTCTTCACTAGGTTCAGAGACTGTATAATATTACAAGTAACTTTAAGCTATAAAACAATTTATACAAAAATGAAGGTTTTCTTCTGGTATAATAGTAACCATAGCAACAAAGTAAGATGGGCTTGCAAAATGAAAAGTATCCTAAGGTATTTGCCCTCACAAAAAGCTTTTCTGTCAATTTCAAGGAAGGATATAACCAGCAGCAGCAAAATAATAGTAAATTTTCATAATAGATTATATTGCTATCTAGATTGGCAATATTTCATCTTAGCATTTTTATTTACAAACGAACAAGGGCTATATTCACATCTTTCCCATTTACATCTCTATAATAGGAATGCCTAATCTATTCAAGATTCTACACTAAATCTTAAATAAGGTAACATTTTAAATAAATCATGATATGTACATAGGCTCAATGACAAGAATTTGCAGTTAGAATAAAGTTTTAACAATACTATATGCATCTTATATAAGTACAAAGGGTAGATATATATTTAGTATAGAATACAATATACTGGTTTTTTTGGTTTTTTTGTTTGGTAAATCAAAATATTGTAAAGAGTAGGCCTCACCGAAGAAATAATGTGGTAAATCCTTTTATAATATCTATTGGCAAAATAACACAAAATTGCTTAAGTAAATAAATATTATTTAAAGACTGTCAGTGCTGTATATAGAATTAATAAAAAAAGAAATATTAAGCAAGGGCTCTGTTTTTGCTACAGGGGTTTCTCTAGTCCTGTTCTCATCGATGTGTACCAATGACAAGGATAAATTAAAGTAGCTTATTGCTTTTCAAATATTTGGATGACAGAATAAGAATACAAAATTCAGATAGTTTGGTACATTGTGCTGATCTTATCAAGCTGAAATTTAATAGAAATAACTGTGCTTCAGTTTTAGAAAACAACTTTACAAGTAGGAGAAATAAGATTTGGTATTCACTGACAAGAGCTTTCATATAAATCACACATATAACTACCCAGAGAGTAAATATTATCTTAGGTGTATGGTGGTTGCATAACACTTAGAATAAATGAGCTGATAACCTGCCCTGTGCTGTCATATTACACCTCAAGTACTATGGCATTGTATTTCAAGAAGGACACACAAACTGAAGGGAATTCAGAGGAAAACTGCCAGGATGGTGATGGAGTATTAAAATCCCTTCATATGAAGAGTGTGTCGCATAGCGAAAAGCCTGTCTTTACTTGAGGATAAAGGAACTGACCACACATTAGTTAATTTTGCAATCAATACCAAGTACACAGTAGGTGCAGGGTAAATGCTTGTTGTACAAATGAATAGATTAATGTATCTAAATGTGCAGAAAGGATATTCAGGTATGATAAGACTATGAAAATCTTCAAATATTTGATGGAGAGCATATAAAGAAAGAAAAAATTACGGTTTGGTTCCCCCCATAATGGGACTAGAACCAAAGTGTGGAAACCACAGGATAACTTTCAACTCAATTAAAAGATGACCTCCTAGGATGGAGTATTCAAATTCCTCATCCCCGAGTGGATCAAGTCAGAGGAATCTTTAGACTTGTTGGCACTGGGGAAAATACCTTACTAGTGCACTAGAAACCCAGAGGCAGAAACATCATGGTACTGACCCAGATTTCTCCTCACAAGTGAAGATGTTGACTTGCTGAGGCTCAGTTTGGTACTAGGGACTGGTGTTTATAAACGTTCCCTTAAATGGAAGCATACAGATCAACAGTGTAAGTTATTTCAGGATGATGATTAGAAGGATAGGCATACAATGGTCATGGTGTCTTCAGAGTTAAGCTGTCCAGGTGCAGCCCTAAGTGGTGTAGACCAAATCATGGCTTCTGGTGCTCGCTGGGGAGGATGGGGCAAAGAAGCTTTGAGGAGAGATGCTGTGCCTTCTCCTAGCCCATGGAGGGTTACCTTGATACTCACACATTTTTATCATTTGTCATAAAAACACTTCATTCCAAAAGGTAAAGAGAAGACTGACCAAGATCAGTGGTAAAATGGCTCTTGCATTAATTTCCAAGTGTGCTGAGGAAATCCTCAATTCATTTGCAGATTTACATTTGGTCTCTTCCTACAAACCTATAACTCCAAGAAAGTAAAACGCTTAACTTTTCCTCTAAATTTGAAACTTTGTTACTACCAAATATAGGTTTAAAAGATTAAAATAAATTTAATTCTGGTATCCAATCTATGAGGAAAATTCTATTATTATTATTTTCATTGTACAGACTAATTAAGTACAGTTTAGAAATATGAAATAACTTGCTCATGGTCTCACAGTTTGCAGCATTTAAACTAAATCTCAAGAATATCTGACTCCAAAGTCAAGTTTCAACTATGATTAGATATTCTTTGCACTTAAAAGCACTGGTATTAAATGAGAGAGAAAGAGACAGAAAGAGAGCATGCAAGAAAGTGTGAGAGAGAAAGAGACAGAGAGAGAGAGAGAGAGAGAGAGAAAGAGAGAGAAATTTGCCGATTTTAGAGAGAGAGAGAGAGAGAGAGAGAGAGAGAAATTTGCCGATTTTAGAGAGAGAGAGAGAGAGAGAGAGAGAAATTTGCCGATTTTAGCCAAATAAAGTAAACCTGACTGCTCATCACCTTAAAGGTGTTCTAATGAGATGGTGGTAGCAATGGCACAAATAAGACAAGTAAATCATAAGGGTAATTCACTCCTAAAGGTAGAGAAGACATTGATCAGGATCAGTGTGGAAATGGCTCTTGCATTAATTTGTAAGTATGCGAAGTATTAGGGTGAGAAGGAAAATGAGACAATGACTGTGGTACTGACTGAGGAAGCATTGTGCCATAAACCTGAGTGCAAACTCAGACAAAGGGCCACATTATCTGCTTTACAAACCATTTTAGTGTCTCTCTAAAAAATATATTTATGGCCCTTGTCAAATAATATGTCAGATACATTAATTTATGTATGTTCTTCAGTGTATGTGTACCTAAAATTTAAAAATCTCTAGGACTCTGAATATATTTAAAGTGTGCTTTTAAATTTGTACTGCACTTCAAATGTATAAATGTCAAATATATGCATAAATTTTTAAAACATAAAAATATTATTAAGGATGCCCTGTGTTCTAAATCAAATGAATGCTCACGAAGGGAAGGTTAGTCACCAGCTTTGACTAGGCCAGGACATATGTCTGAGCTTTGAATACCATGTTTTGAATCTATAAAAACAATGTATTTATTTTAAATATTTGTGAACTGAGATTGATGAAATTTCAAGCCTGCATTAAAGAAACTGAAGGATAACTAAGCATACATAAAAAGGCCATGTTGATGATTTATATAGTTTTTCTATTGTTTGTATGAAAAGCAAAGCAAAGAGTTGTATACGGAGCAGTGCTCCACCACTGTAATTAACAATTACTCTGTGTCTACTCCATTTCTATGTATTGATAATAGAACACACAGTCAAGATGTGTCCACGGTGGCTTTTTACTTTCTTCTCATCAATTAACAGACTATTGGATATGCCAGTAATTAGACACCTCAGCTGGAAGAAGATCATTATGTCTTAATGAGATGATTAAAAACAACAAAAAAGTGTGCTTCTTGCAAAATATTAATATGCACTTTAAATGACAATAGTATAATTTATTTTGTCTCCATGTTTATTGTGCTTTGTCATCCCATATACAAAATTCTCCCACCAAAATATGCCTTAGAAAATTATATAACCTAAGCACAAAAATAACACTTTTTAATGATCAGCTGTAAGATTTGGCTGTATTTATTTTGATAATGTTTTACTAGTTCTTCTCTGATATGACAAGTTACAGTTGCCACATAACATTATACATCTTTACTGGTACATTTCATATTCACCAAGAATTTCAGCTTCTATACTGTTAAGTAGTTCACGCCACCTCCTCAAATTTAGCTTAACCAATTTCCATTAGATTGAATACAGATCTATACACACCCTTGCACACACTCAAAACTAGAGTGACTGGAAGGAACGCAGATGGTATCTGATGCAATGCACACCCTACCCCAGTCCAGGTCAAATGCCTCTCTCCCGTTAGGTTAGAATTTTGTTACCTTAAAACCAAGGTTTAATTGCATATGCCATCAGATAAAGATAGTAACTAACACCTCCCCTTATGCCTCCATTCTAGCACAAAGTCTGGTTTAGAGGAACTGGAAAATACAATATAAAATCAGGATGGGAAAGGAGACAGAGACAAAGAATGACCTAAAAAGCCCTACTAACCAAAGGGCATCTGGGTGAAACATTTTGTTCATTCATTAACATACCCTTTCATTTATTCATTCATTCAGAAGCACTTACTGATCACCTATCATTCAGCCTCTCAAAGTGATGGGATTACAGCATGAGCCACCATGCCCGGCTGCTCTCTCTTTTTTTTTTTTTTTTTTTTTAGTCGGAGTCTCACTATCTAATCCAGGCTGGAGTGCAGTGGCATGCTCACGTTCACCACAGCCTCGACCTGCTGGGCTCAGGGGATCCTTCTGCCTTAGCATTCCTAGTATCTGGAACCACAGACGAGTGCCCCCATGCCTGGCTAATTTTTTGATTTATTGTAGAGATGAGGGCTCACCAAGTTGCCCAGACTGGTCTAGAACCCCTGGACTCAGGCAATCCTCTTGCCCTCACCTCCCAAAGTACTAGGATTACAGGCATGAGACACCGCACCTGGCCTGCTCTCATATTTAAACATCATTTATTATTGCAAATTTGGAAATAAAATGTTTTTCTTTTTAATTAATTGCATTTTTATTTTTTTTATTTGTATATATTTATCAGGTACAAGTGCAATTTTGCTACACTGATATAGTACGCTGTGGTGAAGTCAGGGCCTTCAGTGTACCCACTGCTGTGGAAATAAAACTTTACCCCCTGAAATTCTATAATTCAAAACCAGATGCCATCACCCAGAAATACTACCCCTTACCGCTATCAAACCTATAAATAATATTGCAACCAAATTTGTCCTTCTCTCTTTCCTGTCTGAGATAGAATAGGTTTTCCTTCATTTATTTAAGGCACAACTATCCACATCCTCTGAACGCCACCCCTGACCCCACTGCCTTTGAAAGATGTTGTTCTGTGCATTATCCCACAGCAGTTCATGGTGTAGTACTCTCTGTTTATTTGTCTGATAGTAAGCCCACTGAGGACAAGAGATCTTGCTTACTTTAATTATATTGATATCTCCAACATCTAACACACCTTGGCTCATAATATTCAGTCAAGCAATACTTACAGAATAAACACACTAAGCAATGTGTGCAGCTTCTACCCTACTCCTGTTATCATGGCAATTTCCTTATCAAATACCATATAAATTCCTTATAAAAAGAGCAAAACTTACGCCGCATTCTATTGGTGAGCATATAATTGTTCCACAACACTCTATACATTTATATCCCCGTCTGTAATAGAACTCCAGATAGTTTTTAAACTGTAACCGTACTTGTAACTTTCTTATGTTATAAAGGTGAAATGGTATAAAGCCAAGCACATCTGAGCAATGGTATGGCTTTTTCTTGCTATCTTCTATCAATCAATTTATTTGTATAGCACAAAATTGCTATTCCTCTGAAATGAAGCGGGAGAAAGTCTCACATAATATAACACTATTTTGATATACCTTGACATATACATTATGTAACAGCATTTTTCCTTTGCTATACTTCGCAATATAATAGAGGAATGCTTTTTTAAAGTCAGCAGCATCAGCAGAAATAAGAATTTTAAATGAAGCTTCTAGGAAGACAGAATTCTCACACTTAAAAACAGGGAGTTTATTTCACAAGAGTTTTTTTTTTCTGAAATTAAGCTGTAGTGATCAGGTAATAATTGCATTATTAAGCAATAAGAAAATAGTATACAGGAGGGACCTACTTAGAACCTTTGGATGATTCTTTAAAATTATGTTTTAAAATTTCATGGCATTTTAGATTAGATTTTTTAAATGTTAATATAATTGTGCAAAATTATGGAGCACAATATGATGTTTTGATACATGTATATACTGTATAAAGATTAAATCAAGCTAATATCCATCACTCACCTACTTACCATTTTGTGAGGTAAGAACATTTAAAAATCTACTCCTTTAGAAACCTTGAAATATACAGTATGTTATTATTAACTGTAATCATCATGCTGTGCAACAGCTCTCTAAAATGTACTCCTCCTCCTAACCAGAACTTTGTGCCCCTTTCACCAACATCTTCCATTTCCTCCTACTCCAATCTCTGGCAACCACCATTCTACTCTCTGCTTCTGTGAGTTCGATATTTTTAGATTCTACATGCAAGTGAGATCATGCAGTATTTGTCTTTCTGTGCCTGGTTTATGTCACTTAGTATAACTTTTTACTTAAAAATGATTTTTTTTTTACTGTCCTCTGATGAACTATAAAACCATACTTAGAACAAGCAATTAATAGTACTATCAGGAATAATAATACTACCTAAAACTCATCACTTACTACCAGAGGGGAACCAAAACAAATCCAGAGTTATCTTTTTGAAGACTCTTGTAGTACAGGCTTTTTTCTCTAGGTAAGTGTTCTAGGAACCCATTAGCATCAGAGTACTAGATAGTATTATTGTGAGAGGCTGCATTCAGCTTCAATGACATTTTTTTTTCTTTTTTTGAGATTCTTTCGACGTGTTCGCCCATTTCATGATGAGTTATTTATGAGCACACCCACCCACACCAGGCTGAGTGTTCAGCAGTTTTTGACCAAAACCAGTATGACCCCTGTGTCCCACCCTCCCTAGTCACTGGATCTTGCCCTGAGAGGCTTTTTTTTATTTCCTCGGATGAAAAAAGTCCTCAAAGAAAAACATTTTGCCAATGTGGAAGAGGTGAAACAAAAAATAGCAGAAGCACTAAAAGTCATCCAAATTAACGAGTTCAAAACCTGTTCTGGGCAGTGGAAAAAGCATCTCGATAGGTTTATTGCGTCAAACAGAGAGTACTTTGGAGGTGACTGAAGTTTAAACATGTAAGAATAAATATACATTTCTTTAATAAATAAATTCTGTGTTTTTTTGGGTCCCCCTCGTATTGCACTGTCCTAAGGGCTTTCTACGTATTAATGCATTTAAACCTCAGACCAGCCCAATGACACAAGAACAATCATTATCAGTATTTGTTATTCATTAGAAATCTAAGGCGCATAGCCGGGCATGGTGGCATGCATCTGTAATTCCAGCTACTTGGAAGGTTGAGGTGGAAGGACCGCCTAAGCCAAGCAGGGAGAGGATGCGGTGGTAGTGAGCGTGCCACTGCACTCCCGCCTAGGCAACAAGAGTGAGACTCTAACTCAAAAAAAAAAAAAAAAAAAAATTAAGGCACAGAGATTTGAAGGTATTTTCCCAGGATACCAGCTGACAGGTGATAGATGCAGGGTTTACACCCACACTCTCAATGTTAAACATTATTCTTTCTTTAGTGTCTTCACACTTGACATAAGTAAAAATAAAATATGGTTCTATGACTCTTTCTCTCTAAAAGGGAAATCATTTTTTAAACTGTTTTGAGACATTTTAGAATAGGAATAATGGAAAATCACCAGCCACTCAAATTTCAATATCTTAAGGAAAAGATCTTATGAAGTATGTATTCAATCTTACCAATGCATGGATAATAGTAAGTTATCCTACAACTTCCAAAAACCTACCACTGCATGACTTACTCAAAAATGAACAACTATTTTAAGCACTACTCAGTAACTATGCTGACAGTCAGTTTCTACACTGACTTTATAGTAGATATTATATTTTAATAATCAGTGAGTCAGTTTATAATAAATTAAATAGTTCCTATACTTATACAATTCTTTGGGAAGCCCAGACACATTTCTCCTTTAAAGAGGTAAGCAGAAACAAATCTTTCCTGTGTTCAGGAAAGCAAAGGTTCTTGGTGAGTAAGCTCTGAATCTAAATAAGCCTCAGTCCAAAAAGAATTTTATTGCAGACTGATAATCCCCTGGGTTTATAATAAAAATGCTGACATCGCTTTAGCTACAGTATAACAAATGCAAGGCCATAATGTTCACCTGTCAGAAATTCCTATTTATTTCCAATGTCCTAATGGATGTACTTTACTGCCTTTAAATTCCCCCCAAAAGTTAATTGCTTGTCTATCAAAAAGATAAACATCTTGTTTTAGGTTTTGGGGATATTACACATGGGGAGAAAAACCAATACTCTAGCAATACATTGTGTCCGAGATTCATTTGAAGTAAGAAAGCCAGACTCTCTTAGGGCATCAGAAAGCCACCAGAAACAGTCAGATCACCCCTAGGTCTTAAACAGAACAGAATTCTCTGTATAGTGACACTAAAATACATAATGCATTTACATTTTATTACACTAATAAGGCTTAATTTACTATTATGTAAGTGAATATAATATTTTTATAAAACAAACTTCAAAATGAAGGTGACATTATTTTCGACTCTTGAAATAACACTTCAAACAAAATGAATCTTAAACATACATAGTTCTGTATTTTTCAAACGATGAATCCTGACCCATTAGTGGGTTGCAGACATTGTGATTTTTAAATAAAATAAATTAAAACTACATACAGAATATCAGCATATGAGAGTAAATATTGTTTCATGAAACCTTTCTTTCTTGTGAACACATGAACAGGCATATTGGATTGTGATGTAAAATGAGTTTCTTACTGTGAGGTACTGTGAAAAAAAGTTGGAAACTGCTAACCCTGAGCAACTTTTTCATTTGATACACGAGAAAACAAATCCACTGCCCATATTTATATGTTTTTTATGGCTGGGCTGCACATTCTGTAATTTCTTAATATGCCTATGTATGTATATGATGTATGTATATATATTCTCCGAACCATAATTCTATACCTTAACTATATACTTTGCTTCTACAGTTTCCTTTTGCTATGTTGCAACATAATGTTAATATTATAGGAACAAATTAAATATTTAATGTGAAGGAAGGTAATGATCATACAAAAATTTTAATGCACCCCTTTATAAAGTTGTATCTAGAAGTGTGAGGGGGCCGCATGAACAAAGGGACAGGTACAAGAAAGGCATGTTCTAGTTATCAGCAGTTTCACTAGAGCAGAGTGAAGAATTAAGATTTTTGAAAGTTGTTCTCTTAACTAACGATTAATATTAAAAGGAAGAATTATGACCTTAACACATGTCTTGCTGCTACTGTCAGATTGGATGGATGATCAATCAGACTGAATCTGGACATCTGTGTGCTCTTAGATTCTTTTGCTTAAAAAAATAAAACTTGAATAAAAAGTAACAACACAGAAGTGTTGGCATCTATTCCTCTATAACTTTGTCCACCCACATAAGCACACACATGCACACACACGCCACTGTAAACAGGCAGAAGGGAGACAAAAGCATGTTTAAAATATATGGTATTTCTATCATTATTGTTCTACTGCTTCCTTTCTTACTAAGCAATGTATTATGAATGTCTTTCATACAGTCCTCATTCATTCTGCTAAATGGATAGCTTCCATTTTATATATGTTCTACAATATACTTAATAATTATTAATTAATAAGGTATCTTCTTTCAAATTTCATTTTTATAAGGATACAGGCAATATTTGCACATGCATTAAGACAGAGTACATTCTAACTTTATATGTTTACATATATATGTTTACATACTATTTCTCGAGTTGTCTACTTTGCGTAGAACACTTTGTCTTCCATAGGAGATAAGAAATTGAGGGCACTTATACCTATTGTCTCCCTCTTTTCTTCTCTACCCGACTGGCATTTATATTTTCTTTTTAGTTCTTCAACTGGACAGAATTTATAAGCTCAAGTAATATATACTTAAACTGTCTTGTTGATTTACCAACTTTAAATCAATACCTGCTTCAATGAAAATGAGGAAAAGCTATAGATACACTTCCTTCCACTTTCCCCATGTCCTACCATTTTCGCTTATTGTTCATCATGTTATTTTTTCTAACAAGACAATAATTTGTCTCCAATGCTTTGTGTACATTTGATTATAAAAATTAAAACCCAATGTAAGCAGCATTTCTACCATTATGCCTATTGAATACTATTCATTGCAAAATCAACTAGTATAATTAAACCCTTAGGGAAAGGGTTTTCATCCTTCCTTGCTGCATAAAGAAAAAATTTCAGCTTCAGGCTTCAGTGGATTATCTTTTAAGTACCTTCTAATTTTCCATTTAGTTTTTTCTTTTCTTTTCTTTTCTTTTTTTTTTTTTTGAGTTGGAGTCTTACTCTATAGCCCCAACTGGAGTGCAGTGGCCGCTCCCGGCCACCACAACCTCGACCTGCTGGGATCCGGCGATCCTTCCGCCTCAGCCTTCCAAGTAGCTGGAACTACAGGCATGCGCTACCACGCCCGGCTAATTTTTTGATTTATTGTAGAGATGAGGTTTCGCCTGCCCAGGTGGGTCTCGAAGCCGCGGGCTCAGGCAATCCACTCACCTCAGCCTCCCAAAGCGCGGATTACAGTCTGAGCCATCGAGACCGGCTTAGTTTTTGCTTTTCTTTTAGCTTATAGTCAGTACTACTTTTCCCATATTTTATATCATCCTTTTACTCAATTTTGTTTGGATTATCCCTCTATACATTTTCATATATATATTCTTTATCAATTTTTGCAATCCTCATGAATATGACTAAAAGTTGTGTATAGAAGTTTATATTTAAATTATTTTTCTCTCAGGTCTTTGAAAACATTGCTTTGATACTTTCTAGGTTCAGTGTTGGTGATGAAAAATCTTATGTTAGCTTGCTTTTCATTTCTTTGCAGAAAATCTATCTTATTGTTATTAGAAGATTGTAGCACCTTCCTCTTTATTCTGAAAATTTTGAAATTTCATCAGGATATGTCTACATATAGTTCATTTCTATTGATCTTGCTTGCCAGACTTTTAAATCTGTCTATGGATGTATGGTATATTGTGTGTAGTAGCAGCCCTACCTTGTGCATCTCTTCGTTAAATACCTTCTAGTGTTCTTTGGGTGTGGCCCTGCAATTTGCTTTGGCCCATGGGACAGTAAGAAATGAAAGTAAGCAGTGATTTCAAAACGTTTGCACCTTAGAGATTGCTCTCTTGCCGCTCTTAGGAATCCTGCTGCCAAAAGAACAAGCCAAGGTTAGCAGGATAATAGGCAATGCATGGCTCTGCTGCTCCCATCACCATATGTTCACAGCCACAGTCACCTAAGTGAGTGAATCCTCTATCAGCTGATCTCCAGCCAATCTTCCACTGACCAGAGTCACATGAGCTAGATCGGGTGAAAATAGCCACATTTTGTCCAGGTCAGAAAAACCAACCAGTCATGTAACAAGCTAAATAAATGACCATGGGGAGTTTTTTTGTTTGTTTTTTTTTTTTGTTTGTTTGTTTGTTTTGAGTTGGAGTCTCACTCTGTCGCCCAGACTGGAGTGCAGTGGCACACTCCCGGCCACCGCAGCCTCGATCTGCTGGGCTCCAGCAATCCTTCCGCCTCAGCCTTCCAAGTAGCCGGAACTACAGGCATGTGCCACCATGCCCAGCTAGTTTCTGATTTATTGTAGAGACAAGGTCTTGCCAAATTGCCCAGGCGGGTCTCCAACCCCCGGGCTCCGGCAATCCACTTACCTCAGCCTCCCAAAGTGCTGGGATTACAGGCTGAGCCACTGAGCCCAGCGTGACCATGGTTTTATATCACTAAGTTTTGCAGTCACGTGTTACACAACAAAGGTTAACTGACAGAGTTTTTCTTTAGCATATAAAAATATTCTATCATAAAACTGTATTTTCTGCCTTTCATTGTCTTATTCATTTGTATTCATCAGATGTTGGGTCTACTGACTCTATCCACTATTGACCTTAACTTATTTATTTTCCATTTTCCTGACTTTCTATTTGGAGAGTTGGGAGTTAATCTTCAGTTTAAGTTGAAGATAAAAACTAGCTTAGGCTTCAACAATACCCTTTCTATCAGTTAAATAAATTTTTACTTAGGTAGCCATATTTTAACTTTTACTTAGGTAGTCATATTTTAATTTTCTTGTTCTGATTGCTACTTTTTCATAATAGCCTTTTACAGTTTTAATATCCTCTCAAATTCAGCTGAGGGTGCCAATTAGATATCTTTTTAAAAGTCTCTGGTAGTCCCTGAATTGTACCTTCATCAATTACCTTTTTGTTCATCTAAATACAGTTTTCCTCTAAATATCTGATGATCCCTGTAACATTTCTAAATGAAAAATTAAGTCAATTAATAGACGTAGTTCACACTGTTTCATTGACACTGTGCAATACATTATACCAAAAGGTTTCTTCCTAGAATGAAAGAAATGTCAACAATGTTCTGTGGGTTTCATGAACAGAAATATAGGCAGGCAAATTGGTGACCCATGACTGCCAAATAAGGCAATAAATTTTGTGTGAAATGCTTTATAAATTTCACTCCTGAATACCTTTTCTACTTTTCACAATGTTCAATGTAGGACTTTACTGCAAAAAAAAGAAAAAAATTGTTATTTTAATGTTGTAATATGAGAAAACAGAATCAGACTAGTGTATTTAGTCTACTGACTTAAACTGGAAGCACAATAATTAGCTTCATCCTTCGTTTTTTGTTTTGTTTTGTTTTGTTTTTGGCTCTTGTTTGTTTCTGCTTGTTGCTGACAATAGAACTCAATGAATTTTATTTTTGAGTAATATATTTTAAAAATGATTCAGGTAGGGAATAATTTATTTGTAAAAAATAAAGTTTCAAGAATAGAGATTTTATAGAAAAAATTGCCTTTTCTCTTAATTTCAAAAAAAATACACATTGATGAAACTTTCCAAAGGATTTCTGAAATCAGTGATAACTTAGATAAATGTTATTATCTGCAAACATTGCTGCACTAAATACTCTAGAATTTAAAGTTCATCTAAGCATTCTGACATTAAATCATATTTCTTTTTTATGTTTCCAGACTTATGAAAGCAACATAGGCTCAAAAGAAAAGCAGTATATTAAAATAAAATAAGGTTATTTTCCAAAGGGAACAGAGATAAATCATTTCCCAAGGAGAGTCTATCAAGGCTAGCAAAAGAATAGTAGCCCTCACCTTCAAAGATCAAGCTAATTTTAAAACACGTCCTATCTCTTGCTTAGCTTTGATGTATTAATAGGTTCATTTGTCTTAAACCTCAAGGTTCTTGTCCAACAGTTTATTGCAATCAAAAGAACTATTTCTTACATAAAAATGTACATTTAGTAAGGCTCTTACTATTTTTATTTTAAAACAGCGATTTACAAAATTTGGGCAGAATAGCCTAATTTTCAAACAAAAATTTATAGGAACCTATATACATGTACATATATTAAAAAACTAAAGAGGAATTGTTTTGCTTAAGCAGGTTGGACGTAGGGGGCAGAACAGCTTCAGAACTTAGCTGGATGGTCCTGAGACACAGCAATGATACCCTTTTCCTCAAAGGAAACTAAAATTCACTGTTATATTATATAAAGGGGAAAACATCTGTGACTTATATTTTAAAATTATTTGTATACATTTTTCAAAAGTATTTATTGAAAAAAATTAAATGAAATATTCCATTACCTCATTTGTTGAACATCTTTGTGTAACCAAAACAATATGAAGCACTTTGAGAGCAGCATCGGAAGTCTAATAGTGGTTCCCAATCTTTATTTATTTATTCATTTTTTTGGTTCCCAATCTTTAAAAGTCCAATATAAATCACATGTGAAACTGAAACTACACTGTGTGTATTAATTCCACAGTAGACTAATATAGGTTGGAGTATGTAAGCAAATTAACTGAAGAGGAAAAGTATTACATAGCTGCATCTTAAAGGATTATTGGGATTCAAGCAATCCAGAGGAGAAAGAGAGCAAACACACAAGTAGTAAGGAAAATACGGACAGATTTTTGAGAAGAGGAAACATCAGGGATGCAGTAACGAGAAGACATCTGTGTTACTGAAGTGGAAAACAATGTATATTGGAGTTTGAAGAGAAATAAAATTAAATAGCTAAGTGTGGAAAATATAATTAGTGTTTAAACCATTTGCTGCCACTTCCTGCTGTGCCCTTCCCTCTGGGAGGATGCTATTCCTTTCTTTACTCAGGTAAGGCTTGCACAAATGACTTGCTTTGGCTGACAGAATGGAACTAGACAAGATCGCTGGGATCTCTGCCATGAGGCTGACCATGCCCTAGATAGGACCAGCTCAATCAGCCTCTCTCCGAGAGTGAAGGCAACATGAACTGTGCCACTGAAAACAATAATGAACAACTAACTGAGTGAGGAATAAATCAATGTTGTTGAAGCCACTGGTTCCATAATCACTGCAGCTTAGTCTATTATGACTGATACAATGCTTAGAACCAGATCAAGAACAGTGTTAAAGTGAGGACTTTATGTCAGGAAGTGCAAGTATGGCGTCTCATTTTATAACCATTTTTCATTTCCAAGCATGCCTTTTCACTCAGTGGTTTTAACTTAGAGATGGGTGGCTAGCTTCAATGTGACATGGCAGCATGGCAGCCAATATTCATGACCAAAAATCTAAGATGAGAAGAAAAGTGTCTTCAATCTTTACTCAAATATCACTGTCTTGGTAAGGCTTGATAATCTCATTTAAAATGGGAAACTAGCCCCTTATCATTTTTTGTACTCTATCTCCCTCCCTTCTCTACTGCCATTTGCATGTGTGTATAAATATATACAATTGCCTATTTGCAAAGACATATATAAAATGAATATAAAACTTATTTGGTCAGAAAAACCTGAAGATTTATATACATTTCATAGTATCATCCTGAAAAATTATGATGTCTACATACCCATGAAGAAAGTAAGTGACAATTTGCTTTTACAGATAGAGGAGGTAGCAAGGACAAAGCACTAGGCAATTGACTCCAGTTACTTCATTAGTATTTGGCAAGAATGGCTTCAGCCTGTTTTCTCGCACAGACAGAGTATATCACAGTCTAGACAGACCTTGACTTATACTCTCTTGATATATCTTGACTAATGAATTACTTATTTACAACTGGGTAGAGGCTAGGAAAATCCCCACTCATGCTGCCAAAGAAAATAACTGTCACTGGTAACCAAAGTTAGAATGCAGAATTCTCCTCCCCCACAAAATGGTAATTAGGTTTAAAGAAATTATTGATGAGTGTGATATTTCTGGCATATTATGGGTTAACCTGGTTTTTGCATGCTAGATGAAGAATTATTTCATGGTTTTTTCAAATATCAAAACAAATGTGCAGTTTTAAGAAAAACATCCTCTAATGTACTTTAGTAATGCTCTCATTTGAAAGGTGGAGACTGATTATGCTATACTTACAAGATACAAGACCTCTCAGGAATAGCATCCTATTTTTGCTTCCAAAAAGCTTCTCCCCTCAAAGAAAGAGACTATGCCCTTGAGAATGATTCTCAAACTAATCACAGAGAAATAACTTTTGTTTATAAATAACTACTCTTATTTCACAGATGAAAGAATTAGAACACTTTATAGATGTTTAAAAAATTAACTAAGCATGGAATGATTAAAATATAGTTCTTTCACATGTCTTTAACTCCAATATATTCTATAAAATAAAATATTCATTTGAAAAGAAAAACTTGAAAGTAACTGACCGTTGAAATTTTGGACAGTTTTTAAAAGTTTCCAATAACAGATAATGACCAATGTTTTAAATGTGCTATGTCTTAAGGCTGGGAAAATCCAACACAAAAATAAATAAGGCAAAGCCCCTGCACTGTGGAAATCACAATGCAGTAGAGGAGACTGAGACATGAACACATCATTACGTCCTCTCAAACTGAACTTCAAAGAGGGAATAACTAATTATTCCCTGGAAATAATGGGAGAGTTCTGGGAGGAGTTGACGTTTGAGTTCTGTCCTGAAGGATGCAAGGCTCTTCTTTATAAATAATCTCCACATACACTAGCACAGAGGTGAAAAGCAAAGCATATTCAATAAATAGTTTGTGATGGTTACAGTCAGAATATAGGGTACTCAAAAAATTGGAAGAAGTTTTAAGCTATTATTTATTAAAAGATATTTACTATCAATTCAATGTTTGTCCTAGAAAATGATTTTGGATAGAAATGATCTCCCCAGATTGTGAAGAGCTTTATACTATCTGCTAAGTATTTTGGAATGTATTTTACAGGTAATATGGTGTTAACAGTGGCTCTCAAGCAGGAGAGTGGCAGGATCAATTTTTTTTTCTTCTTTTTTTTAGGAAGGTCGCTAAAGTTGGAGGTGAGAGAGGTTGGTGACCAAGAGTTTAGGTAACAAGAAACTATAATGACCGAGGTGAGAGATGATAAAGCGTAAAAACAGGGCACCTAGCCTGAGTGACTGGAGGTGAATAGAGACATGGAAGAGAATTATCACCAGCCATAATGGTATTATAAAACAGGCAGAAAGAGACAAGAGTCTGCAACAACTTTAAGAATTTAAAACTTATGGAACTGTTTGGTTATATTAACTTTCAGATAATGGAGAAGCAAGTAGAGATGATCAGTGGGAAGTTTTGAACAGTGAAATGGGGCTGGGAGAGACATCAGTCATCACAAGACAGGTACTACTGAAGCCAGCTCAAGAGTTTAAGATAGCATCCTATGGGATATAGTAATCAAACACAGTACAAAGGAAAATGAGGGGCCTGAGAAGACATGATCAGATATAAGACCACTCCGTAGAGCGTAATATTCTAAAAACCAATGAGCATGGCTTCAGGGTGTAGGACACAATGTCATAAGGTCAACAGAAGCAATATATGAGGACTATAAAAGTCCTTAGATATAGCAATAAGAAAGTCATTGGAGGATAATTTCAGAGTTTTGTGGGATTAGAAGGCAGATTTTCATGAAATCAGGAACAAATGAGAAGTAAAGCAGAGAACAAAGGTCCTGCTTTCTGAAAGTTTTCATGAAGAAGACACAAAGAAAATAAGGACAGTCACTTGAGGGCAAAGTAGAGTTGAAAATTAAGGTAAAGGGAACTGAAACATAATTGTATAGACTGAAGATGAATACATTTAGAAAATCAGTAACAGGAGCTATAATTGTGAGGCAAAATAAGACAAACAACCTTGGAGATGAAGAAAGGAGACCATCTTTATTTTTGGTCAGTGTATACCAAATGTTTTGATATATACTTTCATAAGCATTTCCCTTAATTAGTCAAATGTTACTAACAGGTGAGTATTGTTATCCCTAATCTATACTCAGTACTCTACAGTCAGTAGATTAGAAATAGATGTAGTAGAAAGGCTTATTAGTCTGAATACGAATATCTCGGAAGTGATGGCCTCTCTGGGAAATAGAAGGCAAGGTCATATGTTACAATAGCATTAGGAATTGCACTGTAGAAATGACAGAACTCGGCCAGGCTTGGTGGCTCAGCCTGTAATCCCAGTACTTTGGAAGGCCTAGGGGAGTGGATTGCCTGAGCCCTCGGGTTCGAGACCAGCCCTGGCAACTTGGCGAGACCTTGTCTCTACAATAAATGAAAAAAAAAAATTAGCCAGGCATGGTAGTGCATGCCTGTAGTTCTGGCTACTTGGAAGACTGTGGCAGAAGGATCGCCAGAGCCCAGCAGGTCATTGCTGGGGTGGCCGTGAACATGCCACTGCATTTCAGCCTAGTTGACGAAGTGAGACTCTGACTCAAAAAAAAAAAAAAAAAAAAAGAAAGAAATGACAGAACTCTTGTATTGAATGAGAAGTTGTTTCTTGGCATATGAAACAAGAAAGAAACATTCAGAGTGCACAGTAATCATTGTACAGAAACAAAACGTTAACCTGAAATGACTGTGTTATTTTCAAGCACTAGCTCAACATTAAGTGTATCCTTATACATAAGGTCCAATGAATATGTTAATGAACAACGGCTTTTATTTTTTATTTATTTATTTATTTATTTATTTATTTATTTATTTTTTGAGTTGGAGTCTCATTCTGTCGCCCAGACTGGAGTTCAGTGGCTGCTCCCGGCCACCGCAGCCTTGACCTGCTGGGCTCCGGTGATCCTTCCGCCTCAGCCTTCCAAGTAGCTGGAACTACAGGTGCACGCTACCACATTCGGCTAATTTTTTTTTTATTTATTGTAGAGATGAGGTCTCACCAAGTTGCCCAGGCGGGTCTCGAACCCATGGGCTCAGGCAATCCACTCACACAACGGCTTTTAATTTTGCAAAAGATCAATCTGATCAATCTTCTCTAATATAGAATCTTAACTTAGTGAAGGTATTTCTATAAGATAGTTGCACTAAAGCAATGTCTTGTATTATTTTACAACTATTTTAAAATGTGGAAACGCCATGCTGTGAATCGTTATCAATGACTAATTTAAAACTAATTATTTCCCTATTAATCTGGATAATGATCCACAATAAATATAAAAAGAATAATATGACAGTTCAGGGTTCCCTACTGTCCCAATTCAGTTGCAAAAAAAAAAAAATGCTTTTGCTATGTCTTTCATTAACAGATTAAAACATGACCTAAAATAACCCTAAAGTATTGAGATATCTACAAATTATATTATAGTTGCATATAGAATATACTGCATAAATCAGAGTTTTAACATTGAGTTAATTAGGGAAAGTTCAATTTTATAACATTATTTTTGTATGTGGAAAAATATCTAATCCATAATGCTTGACCATATGGTCTGTTAGTCTTTTTGCTAATTACCTACAAATCACTACACAGACTTTACAGCTGCTACTTATTATTGACTATAGCATGTTTCCCCCAAAGATTTTATTCCTCTTTTTATACATTTTTGTTTTAACTACTGACAAAGAACATTTATATTTTTAGTAGAGTTGATTGCAGAGGATTGAATACACAACACATGTATATTTAAAGGAATGATGTTTTTCATTTAAATTAATGTTAATTACTTGATAAAAGTTTCAGCAGACCAAAATATTGCAATAGTTTTATTTTAGTCAACATTTTAAAATTCTTCATTAAAGTCTGGTAGCCTGGAGCATGAAATGCAGCAGTCAGGCATTAAAATGTTGTAATAACAGTTTCTGATATAGAAAGCAATTCATTCTTTTTTTAAAAAACAAAAACAAAAACCTATTTTATATAAACCATATCTAATTTGGGATGTGCTCTAAACAATGTTAGAATTAAATCTGAATTCTGTCATAGAATCTGGAATAATTATTACTTTATAAAAGTATAAGCTGTTAAACAGCATGTCAGAGAAATTATAGGACATTAAACTTAAAATCAAAGTATATGACTCCTAATAAAACTCCTGCATCTATCCTCGCCAGAAAATGTTTGTTACATTCTACTTTTTATCCAAGTAGATAAACTATCTAGCTCCAGTGTAAACTCCTACTGGGCCAGGATTATGACTGATACATCACATGTATCAACCATGCACAATGGTCTGCACAGGTAGGTGCTAAAGGTATTTGCTGAAATAAAAGATCCATACCTTTCAAATCAAACAAATGTCTTACTTTTATTGTGCAATATTGATTTATCACTTTTGTCATATGGTAATAGTGTATAAAAAGTCAAAAAAGTTAATGGGCATATAAAATAATTGGTATCTGAAAGGCTGTTTTAACTACCAACTATAAATTCTTCCTTAGGCTTCACACTGTCCTGCCAAGCTAACAGTTTTTCTTCTTACTAATACTGAGCAGATCTTCAGAAAAGCTACTATCAATTACTTTGATTTCCCAGGCTGCCCAAACTGCTAATGGAACTTAGTAATTAAAGTTCTTTTAAAACAATCCCAAATCTGAGCATCTCCCCATTCAGCCTGATTACAAGCAGCTATCAACATTAACATCAATCGTTGACAAAGTAATCTACATTGGATGTGCTAGAGGTGATGATTATCTAAAATCCTGTTCCTAGAATGTGTCTTCTATCTAGGGAAAAACATGTAATGGGGATTTAAGATATTTCTATCTCCAATAACTGCTTCTATCATGAATCTTGAATATAGCACTCACAGAGGCAAAGATCTCTTTACTTGTGATCTTCCCACTCTCTCTCATAGTCAAGATTCTTGAATTCTGCCACCATTTTTAAAAACGGCCAATTTGTCTATATCCTCCCTTTCACCAAAATTGTAATAATATATTGTGCACATGACACTATCTTACCCTTGTATGTAAATGCAGGTTCCTCAATTGGTGATCAACATCCAGAATAATACACTTTCCAACCAGAATAGCTAACTTGTAAAGCAAGAAATCAATAGGAAACAAAATGAGTCTGGAAAAAAAAAAGTAAACTATTTTATAGAACCATTTGACCACAGTTTAAGGGGACTTTGATCCAATTGACTAGTATAACTCAGGAAATTACAGTTATTAGTCCTTAAGCACTTCTGGTAGAATATTCTTCTTTTCCAAAGCTTCACTCAAACTTAACAGGACATAAGACTCACAACCACCTTGCAACACTAATAAACCTGTTACAGTATTTGAAAATCTACTGTGTGCAATGTTTCTAGAGAAAAATAAAACTTTTAGAGCGGAGTCATCTGTGTTGGGCTTCAACGAGATGTCAGGACACCTGTTTCATTACAATCCTTATAAAGTTGTAAGTCAGATGTATTAAGTAGTCCACAATTTTAATGCCAAAATTAGATTGCAACTATCAACAATCACTTACAGATAGAGGACTTATTGCCTTTGTTACTTCGGTTATAGTAACCAGCTTTTCCAACTAGGAACAATACTAAGTCTATGTCCTGCCTGAGAGTTCCTTATAAGCAGGATGCTTTAAGAATTGATTTTGTATAACTGTAATAAGAATGAGAAATAGGTAGATAAGACAAAAATAAAACTCAGTATGTAGGCAAAAATATGTCCAAGACAAAAATCCAGTTTGTCATAATAATAGAGTAAAAGACCTTGGATACAAATCTAATTGGTAATTTTAATATAATAAAAATAATCAGGTTAACTCCTTAATAAATATATTTTACAATCATTTTCTTGCTGGCAAACATAAGCAAAACTGAAATTCAAAGGTTGTGTTAGGTACAATCCTTTGTGAAAATTATTTTTTATTTAAAATATAAATGGTGTTAATTTTCAATACTTGTCATACTTAATTTACACGTTTACATGTATATTTATTTTGATGCCTCTCTAATATCTATCTTTTAGTATTCACTACTATTCCTTCTGACACCTATCATCAACCCAGGTAAGCACTACTAGCACTACTATTTCACTGTATGAAAGCATGAGACTAAATGTTGTTTTTTTTTTTGTTGAGTTGGAGTCTCACTCCAGACTGGAATGTAGTGGCATGCCCACGACCACCTCAGCATCGACCTGCTGGGCTCTGGCAATCCTTCTGCCTCAACCTTCCAAGTGGCTGGAACTACAAGCGCACGCTACCACACCCAGCTAACTTTTTTTTAATATATATACTGTAGAGACGAGGCTCACCATGTTGCCCAGGCTGGACTCAAACCCTCAGGCTCAGGCAAGCCTCACACCTCGGCCTCCCAGAGTGCTGGGAGTACAGGCTTGAGCCATCAAGACCAGCCAAGACTAAATCTTTAAATACATGCATCAATTTAGTCATTGTGAAGAAAGAACTTGCAACTCCTAAAATTCCAGTTCTTTTTTTTTTTTCTTTGAGTTAGAGTCTCACTCTTTGGCCAGGCTGGAATGCAATGGCCCAATCAAAGCTCATCACAGCCTCAAACTCACAGGTTCAGGCAATCATTCTGCCTCAGTTTCCTGAGTAGGTGGGTTACAGGCACATGCCACCATGCCCAATTAATCTATTTTTTTGTATAGATGAGGTCTCACTATGTTGCCTAGGCTGGCCTTGAACTCCTGAGCTCAAGTAATCCTTTCACCTCAGCCTCCCCAGGGTACTAGGACTACAGATGCGAGCCATCACGCCTGACCCTAAAATTCCAATTTCTAGAAAAGTTCAATTATGTATAACAACAGATTTACAGAACTTCACACATTTGACTGACTTTGTATTTGAAAAATCATGTAAATTCCTACCGACCTGAAGGTTGGCGATTGCCTGGGTTTTGTCCCCACTCACTGAATGCAGGTATCCAATGCACCCCCTGACTGGCATCACCAGCCCAGTCTCTCTTTCTGTGGACCCTGAATGTGCCTGGGATGGCAGAAGGACATCGGGGAGGAAGGAAGCAGGAGAACTTGTGGCTAGATGAGCACATAAGAGAAGAGAAACTGGAAAACTACTTTCCATCACCGTCCCAGATGTTCTAGGCATGATGGGCATATTAACAATGTTTAAACATTAATAACTTCTAAATAATTAGAAGTGAAAAATGTTTTATGTTTGATTGTTTTTTGTTTTGTTCTGTTTTTTGAATCAGAGTCTCACTCTGTCACCTAGGCTAGAGTGCACTGGCATGCTCACAGCCACAGCAGCCTCGACCTGCTGGGCTCAGGGGACCCCTCCGTTTCAGCCTTCAAAGTAGTTGGAACCACAGGTGCATGCCACCACACCCACTGAATCTTTTTGATTTATTGTAGGGATGAAGTTTCACCAAATTGTCAGGCTAGTCTCAAACTCCTACGCTCAGAAAATCCTCCCGCCTTCACCTCCCAGAGTGCTGGGATTACAGGCTGAGCCACTGAGCCCCGCCCAGGAGTAGAAAATGTTAAAGGAGAAATGAGAGAGTTACAGAGAAACTAGGATCATGGAAAAAAAATTACATAGCTTAGTGGCAACAAAACTACCCAGGATATATAAGAGGTCTGCTGTGGGGACACTATTTCCTTAAAATGGGGACTACCCTGAAACAGAAAAGTCAAAATTCCAGATCAGTCTGTGCATTAACTTCTGAGGCTGGAATGCGAGTGGTGCACCCTGAGGACTCCAACCATAGCCTCTGGGAAGCTTTTCCTCCTGATAGTTCTACTATAGCTTTGATCTCTTCACATGCTACATGGTAAGGATACACTCCTGTGCCTCTGCCTCCTAGAATGCATACCTTTTTCTCTTTCTGGGTGTTTGACGAGAAAAATTAGAAGTCTTTTCTTAATTTTTTTTTATTTTAAAGATGTGGGGTACAATTTAGGGTTAGGTACATAAGTGGCCATCATACAGGTAAAGTCTGGGCCTCCCATTGGTCCTCACTTCACTTGGTTTGGGATCAGATACCTTATTAGCGTTTATGTGACCCCGCTTCCCTGGCAGTGACCCACTACTGCCAATCCCTTTCATGTAGCATTGTGATAAATGCTCAGGGTTCAAAAATTAGAAGTCTTGACAATCAAATCAGTGCAATAAAAGGTTTGGCTTTTAGGGTAAAATCAACAAAATGATTATAAAGAAAGAGTCCCATGTACTCAAAAGGCTTAAATTTGACTTTGTTCTACATGAGTCCATGGGTGATTTTGATTACCCTGCAATTCAAATATTTGCAAAGAGTAGAGCTGATGTAACAGTTTTGTAACCTTATTTCATCTTGTTATTAAATTTTCTTATTTTATCATAACAATATTCTTAATTTTTACTCTTCTTAGGAATTATTCTTAATTTGGTTGACATTCAGACCTTTCAACTGTCATTATGATTTAAGAGTTTGTTGATTCTCTGCCGGGCTCGGTGGCTCAGCCTGTAATCCCGCGCCTTTGGGAGGCTGAGGTGAGTGGATTGCCTGAGCCCGTGGGTTCGAGACCCGCCTGGGCAAGCGAGACCTCATCTCTACAATAAATCAAAAAATTAGCCGGGCGTG
>CAUYQG010210493.1:0-20375 GCA_963574415.1 Tarsius wallacei
TTTTATTTTATTTATTTATTTATTTTTTTGAGTTGGAGTCTCACTCCGTCGCCCAGACTGGAGTGCAGTGGCCGCTCCCGGCCACCGCAGCCTCCACCCGCTGGGCTCCGGCGATCCTTCCGCCTCAGCCTTCCGAGTAGCCGGAACTACAGGCGTGCACTACCACGCCCGGCTAATTTTTTTTTTTATTTATTGTAGAGATACGGTCTCGCTTGCCCAGGCGGGTCTCGAACCCGCGGGCTCAGGCAATCCACTCACCTCAGCCTCCCAAGGCGCGGGATTACAGGCTGAGCCACCGAGCCCGGCTAAAATCCCCATTTTAAAAAGTCCTTCAACCAACAAGAATTGATAAGATCAGTGAGTCTACAATAAATGTTGTACACTCCATGTTGCTCCTCAATTTTTAGAATTTAAGTGAGAGTCCTAATTTAAGTGAGAGTTTTACAATGAAAAAGCACCAAATAGTTGGCATTTTATGTCCTTTGTTTGAAAATCCCCTGTTCACACATAGCCTAGACTCCCCATAGGACAAGCCCAGTAGGTTGCGCCCAGGCAAGTGTGGCCAGTCTGCCCTTACCGTTATTCGTCTCCATGGCGCGTTCTGGACACACAGCTGACCCCTCCGGCCCCACACACCAGTACATGCTGGGAGGTCTCCGCGACATGCCAGCCATCAATCCTCGAGGCCACTGGTCTTCAAAGGTAGGTCATACTGTTGTCACCACCACTGTCACTGCTTGTGGGGTAGGTTAAGGCCTGGACACATGGTCATGGCTGAGCAGAAAGTGTTCCTGTTCTGGTGGTGAAAAACATCATAAAGTCAGAAAGCCTTTTTAATTCACATCCTTCCTGCACCCTTGCAAATATTTACTATTTATATTGGTTCACTGATTTTCCTCTCTCCTTTGTAACATTCCTTTTCACAGTTCATCTCTCCAGCCAAACTAGTAGGTGGGGGTGTGAATGGACAGATCTCCCTCCTTCTCATCTCCATACTGGTCTCAGATCTTGTCTAGCTGAGAAGAGACTCAAAGTAACTCCAAAACAATTGCAAAACACCTACTGGTAAAGGGTTCAATCATTGCTCAGTCAATCCATATCTACTGTCATCTGCAAGGCAGTTGGGCTCTGTGTGAGGCTCAGGGAGGCCCCACCCTCAGGAGGTCATACTCCAATTGGGGAGGGGTGGATACATTTACTGCTGATCCCAATACAAGATCCTCCCTTTGCCCAGGTCAGGTTCTTCTGGAAACTCAGAGGTGAGCATGTAATTCCAGAGGGGGTAGTCAGGCAACAATCTCAAAAAGAAGGAATTGTTGCAGGCTATGAAGTCAGGTTAGTTTGAGCTTAGGGGCTAGTAGAACTGAGCTTTATCATTTTCTCCTCTCCCAGGGAACATCTGGCAATGTTTGGAGACATTTTTGGTTATCACAACTTGGTGAAAGGAGGTATGCTATAGGCATACAATGGATGGATGTCAGGGGTGCTGCTAAACATCCTGCAATATACAGAACGGCTGTCCACAACACAGAATGATCAGGCCCCAAATAGTTCCAAGGTGGAGAAACTATGAATTAGATTAAGACTGAACTCCTAAAATGAATGAGAATGTGATAAACTGAGGTCAGGTGCTGCCTTTCCATGCTGGGTTCCTACTGAGCTTGGAGGTCACCCCAACATGAGTGCCCATCTGCTATGATTATTAAAAGACCAGAAAAGTCTCAAGGGTAAGACCCAGGTCCAGCTCGGGACTGGCATGGGGTTATCTGCAGGACAGGAAGGTATTACCATGCGAAATGCATGTGCTGGTATCAGTGTTTGCATAACATATCCTATACATAAAGTACAAGGTAATTAGCAACCTTGTCTGTGTTCTCTGAGACAAGCAATTCTGAAATGGGGAGTGACAGCACAGCCTAAAATAATTTTTTTAAAAATTAGGGTAATATAAGTAATGCCCAAGACGATATAAAAATGTAAATAAGCACAGGGTGGATGTCAAAGGCGTGGATTGTGTCTGTCACACATTAACAGTGTGACCCCAAGCTGAAATGTATGTGTGTCTCAGTTTTTCATGTTAAAAACAGACATGCACCCCACACCCTGGCAACCTCGCAGGGTTGCTGTGAGAATTTGACCAAGGTAAAGGTTCTGCAGCCACTTTCCACAGCGGGGCTGGGATGGTCATCACCTGAGTAACAGCATGACAGCACAAGCACTGGGAGGTCAGCAGGGTCTTCTGCCTCACCTCTCATCAACAAGCTCAGAATATCAATGCTGGAAGGCAGACACTCCATCTCCCCGGCGGGTATATTCTAGAAGGTTCCCTGAACAGTGTAAACACTGAACAAGCTACGGAACAAGGCTGTGAGAATTTCTCACCTAAATGCCTCGAAATCAGGCAACTGGCACAGGTGGGCTACAGTCTTTAAGGCAAGAGAAGGTGGGCTAGAAAGTCCAGCCCCAGCAGACTTGCTCATTTTGAAATGGCACTTTCTGAACCAAAGAGGGAAAGGTCGAGAGGATCCATGTGTGTGGGTCCGTGTTTGAAGTTGGGAAGCCTGAAAAGTCCAAGGAGGAAAGGAAAAATGATCTGTCTGGACAAAATTTAGGAGATGATTAAAGTCTTATAAATTGCAAAACCTGATTTGGAAAATTACCTTAAGACGGGGAAAGGGAGAGCCAGCAAGACAGAATCTGTTTGAAAATAAAGGCTCCGAATCACACATTAACATCCAGAAACTGGGAAGCTCAGTTGCCATCTGCTTTCAAACACCTCTCCAAAACAGCCACCACACACACCCAGCAACACTGCAAAGATCCAAACGCTAGACATTCCTTCTGAAAACAGAAGTGTCTTACCGTACAATGTTTTCAAGTAAAAAAAAAAATCTTAAAATATTTTAGGCTAACCCTCGCCCAGCACATTTTGTTCCCCTTTTCATTTTCAGTTTCCTTTTGAAAATCACTTTACCAGTGGAGAATTTTGCCCCTGGAGCAGTTTTAAAATGATGATTGGTAGTTTGGCTTACACTCTAAGGTAGAAGTTTTAAGATGAGGTTACCCAAGTTTTGCTCAATCTTTGCCCTCAAACGGATCTCGGCTTCCTCCTGCTTCTTTTGGATTCAGATCAATACAACAAATCATAGTTATAAGTTGCATGTTTTCTATTCATTATCGCATCCTAAAGAGGGCTTCAAGAGGTTTCTGCAGTAATGATTAATTTTTTAAAACTTTACCAATTTCCTTCTACCAACTCTTTATACCTGCATTAATGAATATACCTAAATACTTAATGAAAAAGAAAAAAAGGAACCTGACACTCATTCTACAATGTTTTACTGAGCCCATTCTGAGAGGAGTGAACTTCATAAGCTTACGAACCTGGTGGGGAGAGCAAGCAGTTAAATAAGTAACTGCTCTCAAGTTTCTGAGGAGAGAAACAGAGGCCTTTTTATCAGAGGCTTGGAAAGACTGTCAACACCAAAGAGCTAGAAGACCCTTGCAAGTGACTATGTTAGAAACATCCATACAGTCCAGCTCCTTTTCGAATCAAAAGCCTGGTCGAGATAGTTGGCCCACCATTCTAGAAATCCCCTTAGTGCTATCAGCATCCCTTGACTAATATTGGCTTGCCTACAAAATGTATTTAATGGGTTTGAGGATGTCAAAAAATCTTGGAGCTGAGGCCAGAGAGACATATTGTTCTCAATCCCAGATGAGCACACACAGGCTGGGGGACAGAAGTGCTCCAGGAGTCTGAAGCCATTCACCATTCAGTCACTCTGCCACCACTCACTGGGTGTCTCCCGGCATAGTCATGAAAATGAGGATACAGTCTCTGACCCCAGGAGCTTCGAGTGGAGATGGTGAGGTAATTAAGAGAAATTTTAAACAGGAAGGAATACACAGAAGATAGGGACTGCAAGAAGGCTGTAGAGCAAAGGACACGAGAGACAGTGTGGCCAGGCAAGGCCTTCTAAGGCCATGTGAAGAGTCAGGAGGCAGCGATGCAGAGGCCCAGGCTGGAGAGTGAGCCCGGCCAGGGTGGCTCAGGGGCAATGGCCTGGTGGTCTGAGGTGGCAGAGGCCACATCACCCGGGGATGTGAGGGGAGGAAGGTCGCCTGGATTTCATGCCAGTCGCAAGGAGAAGCTACTGAAGGGTTCCATAAAGAAACTGACAGCATGGGATTTATCCATTAAAAAAAAGAAACGTCCCCCCCGCCCCCACGCACACCACCTCCTCCAAGGCAAAGGACAGGATTTTCTCCAAAGGCAGAGGAAATCCACAGACGTCATGGTGCGTTTTCCTGCATTTGTTTCTTGCCTCTGCTCCACACACACCCCCGCCCTCCCCGCTCCGGCTCGCGCGGGGGTTCGGGGCTCCCCGCCTGGGGCCCGCACACTCCCCAGCCCACCGGCCGGCTGGGGCCCGGCGCGGCGGGAGGCAGGGGGCCGTGAGCCCAGGGTGGCCCGCGTGCTCCGCGCCCCTCGGGCTGCGATCCTGCGCCCCCCGGGCAAGGGCCGCCCGTGCCCGACCACGCGGCCGCCGGCAGCGCGGGCGGGAGTTGCGGGCGCGCAGGCCCGCGGCAGGCAGAGGCCGGGGCCCCCGGGGCCCCCCGCGCGGGCGGGAGGCAGCCGGGCCTGCGGGCGGCGCGGGCAGGACAGCACTTACCTGCGGCGGCGGCGGGCTGCGCTGCGGGCGCTCCGGGACGCGGGCCGGGCGGGCCGGGCCTGGCCGTCCCACCGCCCTCTGCCCCCCGCGCCTCGGGCCGCGCGCGCCGGGGCCGGGCCGGGCCCAGACGCACTTCCTCAATCCTGCGGCCGGCGGGCGGGCCGGCGGGCGGGCGGGCGGGCGCGGGGGGCGGGCGGCGGGCGGCGCGAAGAGCGCGCGGGGCGAGGCCGCCGCGCTCCGGGGGTCGGCGCTGCCGCCTCTCCCGGGATGCGGGCGGGAGCGCCCTGGGTGGCCCGCCTCAGTTTCCCCAGCCGCACAGCGCGGCGATCGCGCTCACGGCTCGTGCCCCTGGTGGCGCCTGGGCCCTCGGCCCTCCTGGTGCCCCGACCGCCAGGTTCGGGCGCCCTGATCGCTCCCCGCGGGCAGGGGCATGGTGAGATGGGCCCGTCCTCTTTCGGCGCGGCTTTCGCTATCTCCTGCTCTAGGGCAGCAGAGCGGGCCGATTGACCTCTAACTCGGGGGTTGCCCACATTCTCCGGTTGCGCATAGTGGAAAGGCAGTGAACGTTCATTCGTGTACCGCTCTTTGCGGGGCAGCGTGGAAGCAGGTACTTCTAAGGCGTTAATATTTTGCACATCTTCCACCGCATGACTTTACTACTTCAGTTATGGACGTATGAAACATACGGCTATTCGATGAGTCGTTTTTAATTGTCCGCTCGGGGGAGGACTACGGAAAGCATGGTGGAACGCTGGCAGTTCGTCACCTTTCAGCCCATCCCGAGGGTGTTCATCCCGCCAGCCGGGCTGACACACACACGCAGACGACGAAGTTCACGCGCATTCGGCAAGGGGCCTCCGATCGGGCTCCCCGTGTCCTTCCAGGGAAGAGAAGCCTGCCCAGAGACATGATGGCTCTCCGCCCCGCCGGGACCCGCACCCTAGGATCCTCTCAAGGAACGTTACCACTCGAATCGTCCCAGGACTTCCCACAGCCCTCACCGCCCTGCCACCAAACCCGGCAGCCGCGGGGCCCCAACACGGCCTCGCGGACACTCCCTGCAGTGATTCCTGGGAGCGGCTGGCTGCGTCCCTGGCTGGCGAGGGGACCGCCGGGCAGCTTCGCTCTGCTCCCAAGAGGCTTCTCCCCCGGCGCTGCTACCCCTGGACACCCTTCCAAAAAGGGCGAGTGCAGTTTTGCAATCCCGTCCTCACCCTGAGGGCCTCACACCGGTTCGCAAGAGGCAGAAGTGTGATTGCTACCGATACGTCCCTGACAGTTTGCAGGGCGTGGCGTCTGCAGTGCTGGGTGAGCCCCGCGACGGCGGCGCGCGCCTGCAGCGCGCTCGGCCCCGCCACCTAGCGCCGCCGCGGGGAAGCGCACGCCGGGTGCTCAGGCTGACGCTGGAGGGGCCTTGGCCGGTGCAGACCGGGGCAGCTCAACTTCCATTTGAGATGAGCCTGGGAATAGGTTAGGAAGTGCCCCGGGTGTGGAAATCAGCAAGAACACTCGACACACGGCTGACCTGTTTTGATCTGGTTCTATCCCGGCATTTAACTCTATCCATGAGGCATGTGCTAGTCACAGGTTCGCATACTTGTTCTAGGCCAGCTGAGATTCTTTTCCACTTTTTTTCTTTTCACTAATTTTATTGGTAGTATGTCGTTTTCATTCAGAAAGTCTGTCGGTCATTTTTCAGGGTGAGATGTACATATGCTCGTGTCTGCTCATATGTGTATAATCTCCTAGAAACTTTATTTGGTGTAACTTCACATTTTTGGTATACAGAAATAATTTTATTGTGGGCTTGGTCCAGCCATGTCCTGGAGCAGAACCAGAAGGGGGATGCCGCCTACAGGAAGGAGCTGGGCCTAGCCAGGTTCTTATGTCAGGGATCTGTTGCAATGATTGTGGCAAAATGAGCAATTAATCAAGGGATGGAGGTTGATTTGATAACTGTGTTAGCCACAGGAGTAACTTGTTATGCTCGGACCATTCCAACACAAGACAGACTTTAAGGTCTTTTCGTGTCTGAAGGGAAAAGGCCTCCTTGCTATAAAGGAGAAAAGAAGGAGCAGAAATTCGTAACATGCCAATGCAGTGCGTGTCCTTCTGGAAGCAACTTTCAATCCACTGTATGCCTCAAAACATGGAATCTCAGTGACCAAAGGGAATGGGCATATGTGAGCTCATCCAAATGTGCAAATGTTGTCATTCAGATTTCTAA
The DNA here is from genome assembly GCA_963574415.1 of Tarsius wallacei. Taxonomy (NCBI): domain Eukaryota; kingdom Metazoa; phylum Chordata; class Mammalia; order Primates; family Tarsiidae; genus Tarsius; species Tarsius wallacei. Next base: position 6,904 of record CAUYQG010210493.1, read on the forward strand.
AGCTAGTCATGTGTATTGTCAAAAACAGATTCAGAATTAGGTATACATTTTAAATATTTCTTGAATATGAGGCTTTTCATTATTAATTTTTAAAATGTGAATAATTTATATATTCCATTTCTTCTTGAGAGAGGCTGATCCATAGTCCTCTAGCTTTTGCTGGGCAGCCTACCCAGATTCTCAGTACCTCAGGCTGGAAGGACCCCTTTGCGGTGGGTGGGGCCAGCTGGAGGCCACGTCCCCGAACTAACATTTCAGCCTTCAGAAGGTGCAGAGGCTGACTGCTCCTTCTGTGTCTTCTAGCTGTCTTTCTTTAGCTGGGTACTCAGTTTCCCCAGATATTCCTCCTTGGACAATTTTTTAAACATCCCTCATTAACCCCCTTCAAGTTCAAGTCAGTCACAAGGAGCAGGTAGCCAAGACATTGGAAAGGCTTCCTCCCCCAACAGGGGAAGCTAGGGCATTCCAGAGGGTTCACTTTTAGAGACTGTGTCCACCCCCACAGGCACACCAGAGCACACACGTATGGGCACTCACACGCACACATACTACCCTGGCCATTGTCCCCATAGTGGTTCCCTTCAGGAAGTCCAGCCCTGGGTAAACCAAAGGAGAAGAAATGTCATTTTCCTACAGTTTTCTGCTCACATTTGGATTGAGAAATAAGATGTTTCCAAGCACATGAATGTATACATAAGTGCACACATTAAGAGAGATCTGATCTAAGCCTCCCTGAAGTTTTTTCTTAAAGAGGTAGTGCTTTGCCACCCTAGTAAAAGTGATCTGGGCTTTCAACATCGGATGGGCAGGTTGAGCTTGGTGAACCTACCCGAGTCAAGGAATGTTCTGGATCCAACCTCATGTCAGTTCACAACTTTGATTGAGGCTTCTTGGTCAGAAGCCTTAGAAATTTTAGGTCAGTGAAACCCAACCAGATCCTTTTTCTAAATCCCAATAAAGTGACAAAAACAGACACATGTGCTCACAGTCGGGGACACAGTGCTTTCCCTAAATCCTCATGCAAGCCTCCCACCACTTTCCACACTTACATCATCTCCTTGTGATAAAAACGAGACACAGGCTGCTTAGATGACAGCTTAGACTCAGCCCACTGAGACGTATAACCTCTGGATCCCAGCCCCTCCCCGGTCCACCCCAAAACCCACAGAAATGTTTCACATTCTGGCAAAGGACTGGGCCTCATCGATTGAACAAATGCGATTTTATTCTTAAGTCATCGATCCTGCTTTATTACAAGCCGTTTTGTACAGATCTCAGAAAGAGAAAGGCTTACCACAGAATTTAAATGAGTTTGGTTTTCAAATGAAAAAACATAATGTTTACCAAATACCTAATTTTTACTTTACTGTAGTTGTATGGTTGCACACAATTTGCAGCTAGGATCAGAACTACCAGGCCCATAGATTTTTAAACCACAGGGGTAAACCTTAAAAGAAGTGAAACCTAACACGATATAGATTTCCATTTCTAAATACAGTATATTACAGAAGGTTAAATATACCACCTCTGTGTACTTACAACTATAAAAGATACATTAACTATACCAATTATAAATAATGTAGCATTTCATATTAAAGGCATTATTGTACAATGAAAGAGTAGGAACCCTCTAATGTAGTACTATCAAGGTTAGCGTCTAAGTTAGCTGAGTTAACATACTGAAAATTCAGTGTATGAAGTCAAATTCTGGCTGAACAAGTTACTGGTGGTGTAAGCACTAAGGGTTAATGATGGAGAGAGGAAGGTGAGTTGTGAGTTGCATATCTCTGACAAGGATGATAATGCCATTTGATATGTGATGTTCTTTATACACACACTGGTTCTGACATAGAGCTCCATTTTAGTATTTGTCCTCTCCAACTTAATTATCAAACATGAGCACCATTTTCCCAATTAGCAAAGTACTAGTCAGTAACAGACGAAGTGATCAAATAACACAATTTAAGTGTGTTTTTGCTTTTAAAGTTGTGTGGAAACACTTTCAATTTCCTAAGTTCAAACATGAAATTATGCATCATTTGGATACTCAGAGTAGAAAAGAAAATTTCACAACCTGTTTGTGAAATACTCAGGCCGCTTGGATGAAGACCCAGTTCCTCCAAGGGATCCAGGTGTTAACTTTTTAACTAATCAGAAATTAAATATCAAAAGAGGACTTTAAAAAAACAAGGCTGTAGTATAACAGTAGTTTTCCCAGCTGTGTGTTTTACTCATCTGAAATGGATAACAGAACTAGAGAAAAGGAAAATGATACAGGCTTATCATAAACCATGAATGAATATGGTAGAAATGCATAATTTGTTAAAGTGAATTATGCCTGATTGTCAAATATGGGAGTCAATTACCCTAGGATGCTACACTATTGTGGTGTTAGAAGACTGGATCCTTAGCAGCAAAGGTTGTATCTGCAATGTTTTCTGCCTAAGAAAGTGCCTTGGTTAAGGTGGACCATGACATAGTTTTTGAGTGAGCTCTTTGAGTTTGGTCATATTCCAAAGGCAGTATTGGTTTGAAGCTGAATCCCTCGGTCAATGTCAATATGCAGACCTCGAAGACCCACACCTGTGCACACCCAAGGCTCAGGTACTCTTCTACGGTATGCACTTCCCAAAAGCTTCCCACTGTGAAATCCTTTTTTAAAAAACTTAGTGCTAATCTTTTCCCATGGAATGGTCCCACTTCTTCCTCAGAAAGAGGAGGGGCTTATTCTGTGAGCAGGTAACCCTGAGGAGACACAGGTGCAGGGCTCTGCTTGCAGAACATGCAGAGAACTCCCCCCTCACCCAATTCTCACCAGAGTCAGATTCAGCAAAGCATTTTTAAGCAACTGTTGGACACTTCAACTGCCACCTCCTCTTAACAACGCCCTGAGTATCTTCATTGTCTCTGGACCTGGTCTAAAGGGTAAAACAGAAATGGCCAACAGCTCCCTCCCCAGGCAGGACTGCAATTTTGCACACAACATATGGGCATCCACAGTTTGGTCAATAACCATGAGCATGAGAAGAAAACAGAAATCATTCAACTCCAGTAGACTTAAAGCCTCCAGAAGAAAGTGCCCTGGGAAGGTCAGATACGTGGTTTTTTCCTTCGGCAAGTTTGATCTGCCACATTCAGCTGTCCAGCATCTGAGGAAGGAGCCCGCCTTTCCTTCAGGGATTCTTGTCACCGAGTTTGATGGTGACAGTTTTCACCTCTGTGTATTCGGCCAAAGCATATTCACCTCTGTGACACAGAAAAGAGGAAAATTCAAGAATGGGCACATCACTTAGTCAGTCTATGGAAACTGTTCTAGTGACTGATTGTTCTGTCACACAGTTTAGGGTTTGCGCAAAAGGTCAATATGTGATGACTTGATAGAATAACAGCCAGGACTATGTAACACCATTAGCAAGTTTCAGCAACTGGATATGTGACTGCAGTGTAAACATCAAGTTTTTTGTGTGTGATGCTTTTGGAATATTCAGAAGGAATATGGGTTTACCTTTGAGGAATGATGGAGATTTAGAAAAAATAAAGAGGTGAGCTCCCCGGGGTGGAAGAGAGAGCAGGCCAGGAGGGGGCAGGATGAGTGAGGGGGGAGAAATTATGCTGAGTTTATAACTTTTAGATCACAATTTGGAGCCTCTTGAAGAGACAGAAGAGGCAGAGACCCAAGGCTATTGACTGGGGATGTGGCCAGAGGACCACAGGGAGGGACACTGGGGGCCTGCAGTTGGCCCTCAGAGCACACAGCTGGGGACCAGCTGTCAGACAGTGAGGTCTGCCTGTAGGAGCGAGGGGAGCGGATGTTAGCACAGACTGGACACAGGGAGCCCACAGCCTTTGAGTTAGCATCCGTGGTCTATTTCCCTTAAGTCTTTCAGGGCCCAGGTGACCCTTCCCTGGCACCATGAGCTAATCTCAGGGCAGCTCCCCTTCCCAGAATCCAGCGGCAGCTTTGGATAGATTTAAATTCCTCTACAGCACTTGATCTGCTGTTAGGAGAAGAATGTGTGCTTAAGAAAAGAGATGGAAGCAGAGGTGGCCACTAGAGGCGCTGTAGCAAGGAAGACCAGAGACAGAATCCCATCTCCTCCCTTAGACCAGTAGTTCTCAAAGTGTAACTCTCAGACCAGCAGCCTCAGCCACACCTCTGAACTTGCTAGAAATGCAGATTTTCATGCTATGCCCAGTCCTAATGTGGCTGCAGAATAAGGGTCTCCCCAAAGGAATCCACGTCCTAATTCCCTGAACCTGTGACTATGTTAGGTTACGTGGCAAATAATTAATGTTGCAAATAGAATTCAAGTCACTAATCAGTTGACCTTAAAAGAGGCATATCATCCTGGATCATCTGGGCAGGCCCAGTGCAATCACAAAGATCCTTAAAAGTGGAGGAGGAAGGCAGAAGAGAGGCAGAGCGAAATGCGACTACAGAAGCAGGTCCAGAGAGATGCAGCAGTGCTGGCTTTGAAGATGGAGAAAGGGGCCACCAGTCAAGGAGTGTGAGCAGCTTTAGAAGCTGGAAAAGGCAAGGAAAGCTGCTCTCTCCTGAGAGCCTCCACGAAGGAATGCAGCCTCCTGGACACCTTGATTTTATCTCCGTGAGACCTGTGGCAGATCTTTATCCTACAGAACTGTGAAATACTACATACACATTATTTAGCGCTCTAATGCTGTGGCAATTTGTTTTAGCAATACAGTAAGCCCCCTACATACAAACCTTCAAGTTACAAACTTTAATAATGCACACATGCTTTTTTATGTAGTCTTTCTACCAGGTGTCAGCATATCCTGTTAAATACATACAGTACTATATAGCCTAGTTGGGAACCTAGGCTAACTTTGTTGGACTTACAACAAATGGACTTATCAACATGCTCTCAGAACCAAACTTGTTCATATGCTGGACTTCCTGTAATAGAAAATGAGTAAATTTACTGAATCAGAAACACTAGGAGTGGGGCCCAGAAATCTGTGGTTTAACGAGCCCTCCAGGTGATTCTGATGCATGCTTGAGTGGGAGAACCAATGGCTTAGAACTATGTAGCTTAGATAAGTTCTTTGCCTTCCCTAAACCTCAATCCCATCATCTGTCAAATGGGAATTCCTTCACCTCCTTATAACAATTAGACAGAATCATATAGAGCAGATACAATATGCTAGGTAAAAAGTGAATGGTAGGTGTCGTTGAGATAGGTAATTTCCTAGAACAAATAGTTGAAGAACTCGTAATAATGCATGATTTTGTAATCGCTCCTAAACATAACATAAAACATAAAGCCATAAAATGCTAAATTCAACTTTTGTAGAGCAGATACTCCATTTAAAAATTCCCAAAAAGGCTGGGCGCTGTGGCTCAAGCCCATAATCCTAGCACTTAGGGAGGCCGAGGTGAGGGGATTGCTTGAGCCCACAAGTTCGAGAACAGCCTTGGCAACTTGGCAAGAACTCATTTCTACAATAAATTTAAAAATTAGTCGGGCGTGGTAGTGCACACTTGTAGTTCTGGCTACTTGAAAGGCTGAGACAGAAGGATTGCCTGAGCTCAGCAGGTCGATGCTGGGGTGGCCATGAGCATGCCACTGCACTCCAGCCTTGGCGATGGAGTGAGACTCCAACTAAAACAAAACAAAACAAAACAAAACAAAAAACCCAAAAGGCAAATTAAAAAAAAAAAATTGACAACTCCATGTGACAGAGTGCTGTTATTCTTAATATACAAAGAGCTCTTACAAATCAATTAGAACACAAATGACCAGAAGAAAAAAATCAACAAAGAACATGAATAGTCAGTTTGAAAAAAAAAAAGGATAAATTATCAATAAGTGTGAAAAAGGTGCTCAACCCCCTCACAATGACAGAAACACAAACTGAAACAGGTGGTGAACCCATTTCTCATGAGGCAGACTACTCCATTTTAGGAGTTTATTCTGAAAACAATCTCCCACAAGTGCAAACAGGTATATACACAAGGAAATACATCAACATTGTCTGTAACAGCAAAATCTCTCAGAAATACCACAAAAGACTATCAGTAAAAAGAACTGAAGGATGGCCAAAACCCATTCTCAAGAACAAAAAGTAGCTTGCTCCCATTTCATTTGAAAACAGAAAAGAACACACCTTTATATCCATCATATGTGCAGAAAACGCACAATGTGAGGATATAATGTTGCACTGTAAAAATCAAAGGTGTTAATTTCTCAAGTTCATAAAGCAAAGTACTAAGATCACGTTGAATGAGCACATAAGAAATATGTGCAACATTAAAATCATTTGTGTTAGAATAAATACACGGATCCTCTCATTCTTTCCATGTCTGTAGTCACTGTCCTGGTTCAAGTTCTTGCTGCTCTCATTCAACACAATGTGGTGACTCCTAACTGATTTTTCGCCCAATCTCATCCACCTTGGAGTTCAAGGCCACCTGTGAGCCCAGGCTTTCTCCCATTAAACTTCACCAGAATGTCAGGGGGGTGGGACTGGTGACTGTTGTCCACTGCCATATGCTCAGAGCCTAGCGTCATGCCTGGGACATCAAAACTGCTCAAGAAACATTTGCCAAGTGAATGAATGAATGAATGAACAATGTTTACCTCTAACAGTTGGGGGAGGAAGACTTGACTTTCCACCTGTCTCTACCATGTAGATGTTTTGGTTACCGTATCATTGTTTTTAAAAAGCAAAACAAAGAACTGAGAAGGAAATCACCCAGGAGGAAGAGAAATTGCAGGCTCCATCCCAAAACCTGCACAGAACCAGAGCCCGGAGGGGCCTGTGGGTGGGCAGCTGGAGCCGGGGAAAACCATGGAATCCACCGCACAGGGCTCCAGCTCTGAAAAAGGGGAACTTCTTGCAACATGAAGACGTTAATTAGAGACAACTGAAGACGAAAATTGGTTTTCAAGGCAGCTTCCAGGCTCCTTGCGAATTATTTTTAAATACTTTATCAAAAGGCTTGAGAAAATGTATGCCAAGGGTCCAAAAAACAGACATTCAAAAAAAGCCCACTGCAGCTAACTGGCAGGATGGAACACGGACCATGTTCAGCCAACATTCACCGAGCCCTGGCCTGGCAGGGAGCTCAGGAGCCGACGACATACCAGGGTAATGGGAAGGAAGGTCAAGGTGAGGGCCCATCCTCGGTGCAGGTCAGTACACACCAGGGATCAGGCAGGCCTGCAGCTTGACATTCAAGGACATTTGCTTTGGAGTTCTTGCTGTGGGGCAAGGCTGTGGGGCAAGGCTGTGTGGCCTCTGGGAGAAGGACTATATGGGTCTGGGCTCCCAGCCCTACCAACCTGGCTGGTTGAAGGCAGCAGATCAGAGGAGACCATGCAAGCCCTGGTTGGTTTCACGCCAGGCAGCTGACAACTGACCCCTGTTGAGCAAGGTCTTGTGCTGTGGTGGGTCCAAGGACCAAGCTGCCAGGATTGTTCCTGACCCTGTCACTTACTAGCTCCCTGGGCTGTTTCCTCATGTGAAAACAGCTGTACCCATCTCATGGATGGTTGTGAGAATGGCATGAACTAACAGGTAACTAACAGGCTTGACGGAGCCTGCCATAGAGCCTGTGCTCAGCAAATGCCAGTTGTCACCAGTGCTACTGCTGTGGGGAGGCCCTAGGGACCCCAGCCCGGGCCTCTTGTCCCCCAAAACTAAGCAGATGTAAAATCAATGAAGCAGAGGCTTGCAGAACTCAAACATAAATGAGCCACAAGGGAGAGGAAGAGGAAACGTGGTTTCTGCAAACAGTCTTCACGGCCAAGAATTTGCTGACATTCCCTAAGCAGAAGCCGAGAATAAGGCAGAGACCAAGGGACATGTGCCACTCAGATGTTCGGCAGGCTCTGGGGCATTTGCTGTGAATCAGGGATGGACCAGAAAGGACTGAGGCAGGGGAAGAGGACCCCAATTCCACGAGCATTTGTTCAGGGATGGAAGTCAGCCCTGTTCCTTTGTAACAAACATCCTTACAAACCTCGAAGGGGAGCCACGCAGAGGCCCCACCAGGGCCCAAGCCAAGGGGAAGGGTTTGAGTCTGTTCCCGCTGGAAGATGTGCAAACAAGTACAAGGTAACACATTTGTGTGTAGGCCATACAAACTGTTTCAATAAAAGGAAGCACGTGAGCCTTTGGGGATGTTCTGGGAATGGCCCTGGGGTGCTGTCACAGATGGTTTCTTGGGAACATTGATACTACCAGAAGTTTGGCCAAAAGGCTAATAAAACCCTGAGCACCATCAAGGAGGACGTAGGGAGAGAAGACAGTGTCCGGCTGGAAATCACGGCATCTCCACCCCCGGGATGCTCCCGCCAGCTCTGGCCTGGGCCAGACACAAGGAGGCTCATCCATTAATTTAAACCTTGGAAGCCCATTTTCCCAGAAGGCAGGACCAAAGGGAAACGTGGAGGGGTCTGCACACACTGATGAGGCCACAGAGGCTCAGTAGGAGAAGGAATGGGAGTCACCCTCGGTAGGTGTGCAGGGCCCCTGCTGGGCTCGGAAAGCGGACTGGATGGATCCAGAGCCTGACCTGGGTCAGAGCCCATTGCCATTGTCCCTACTGAGGGTGGGAGTTTGTGTATGTCAGGACATCCCACGTCTGGCAAAAAGTACTAAGGTTCCGCCTGTGTCCCCATCCAGGAAGCTTCTGTCAAGTATTCCCTGAACATCCCAGTGTGATGGGTGCCAAGCAGGACACAGGAGCTGAGGCTTGGAGGAGGACAGGCTGAGGAAGAGCATGGGGAAGGGTAAAGGAGGAGAAGAGGAAGGGAGAAATCCCCACCAGAGGGACACGGCTGACCCACAAAGAGCCGGGGGGCGGGGGGGCAGCAGGTTGGGGCTTGAGTCACCATCTGCAAATCTAGCAGGTGACACTTGGAGTGATGGAAACACTTACAGTTCTCTGCCGTTTCCCGACATCTTAAAGCCACCAAATGGAGCCTGAGCGTAGATGGCATTGTAGCAGTTGATCCTAGAAAAAGAATGCAGGCATGCTCACCGTCACCTGGAGAAGACCCGCTGGATCTGGGCACTGCAGCCGGCAGGGTGCAGAGCTTGCCTGATGAACTGCCTTTGCCAAAGTTTCAGTGATTAAAGCACAGTGTGCTCTCAACTACTGCCTTCTCATCCTGCCCATCAGAAACTAAAATTTGGACGTACTGAAGTCAGAGCTTTTCAAGGAATAGGAATGGGATAGGAAGGGGAGAAAAGAAAGGATGGCACAGGGGAGTGAGAATCCGCTTCGAAATGAGACAGGCCTGACCCCTAAGTTCTGCTTCCCAGCTCTGTGATTCTGGTCTATGACTCGACCTCTCTAGGCCACAATTCCCTCGTCTTAACATGGGACAGCAATACAAAACGGCAGAAGTATTGGTGAGGCAGGGACTTGTGTCCATACTATGCACATGAGCACACACTGCTTTTAGAATCAGAACCACAAATAAAGCAAGGAGGGATGATACAGCACAGGGCACAGACGCAGGGGCACCAGAGCCCGCTCTGCCATCTACCAGCTGTGCAACCCTGGGCAAGTCACTCGATCTCTCCGTGCCTCAATTTCCTATTCTGTAAGATGGAGACATCATGGTATCCACCTCAGAAGGTGGTCACGGGCACCGAGCAAGGCACTGAGACAGTGCTTGACATATGACTCACAATTAGTAGCCCTCTGTTAACAGTCTATTACCAAGGCTAGCAAGCCAGCAACTCAGGGGAGCCAAGACACACACACGCTTGACTCACCAGACAGTACCAGACTCTAACGCAGAAGCCAGCTTCAGGGCTTTGTCCAGGTTTTTTGTGAACACGGCAGCTGTGAGTCCATAGTCAGTGTTATTTGCTCTTTTTATTACTTCTTCAATGTTTTTGAACTTTAGTATCGGTTGCACTGGTCCAAAAATCTATGAGTAATTGCAAGAACAGCAGTGAGAGGCAGGTTGAGTGAAAAGGTACGGACAGGTATTTCTTCTTTCTATGCTTTTTTCATATACCCATGCCCATGCATGAGAAACAATAATTGGAGAAGGACAGATGTCCAAACATTGTCTTAGCTGCATGACTGTTGAAATCTGAAGGCAAGAATGAAAATGAAATAAAAATTAAAAATAACAACAAAAAACCTATGTTGCATTTAAGAACTCTCATTGTCATCAGGGTTTCTGAGACCCGCCAGCCCCTAAACTTTGGAATAACCCATCACGCTGGATGCCCAGTAAACAAAACCTCTGGGTAACTTTTGGAAAGTTATCTGGAAGGATATTTACAGACACATTGTAGGACTGTGTGCCCTGACCTCTTGGTACTATGGTTTCTACCAATGAAGCCACCCTAAAATGTTTCCACAATAACTCCCAGGGGAGGGAATGAGACAGTGTTCACCACGGTCTACCACACAGCAAAGACCAAAAAAAAAAAAAGAGGAAGAACTAAGGCTTGAGCATTTAAAGGTGATTTTGAGGGGAGCGTGTAATTGACTCAGTATTGGGTGCAGTTATAGTCCAGCAGGATGGGGCCCAGCCTGCCAAGATACCTTCCCAGCCCCCTCAGAACCTCCTGTCAGAGGGGTGTTTAAAGAGTCGAGCTTTGTGCCATCATAGCTGTCAGTAACCCATGAAAATCTCAAGGAGAGAGTCTGTAGGATGATCACAGCAGGAGCCCCCAGCATCATTCACTCTTCCATGTGCCCCAAAAGACCACAGCCCAAGGTCTAACCACCTGGGACTGGGTTCTCCTTTTATAGATCTCATGTGGAAATGAGCTCTCATCCAGTTTCACAGGGGGATCAAAAGACAAAGTTGGATTTACACTCTTGGCGGGTGGGGGGGGGGTCTACTTAATTCTCATCACTTCCAAGGATGCCGGTGATGGAAAATATCAGTGAGAATTCTAGCTGGGACACATTCCTTGAATGAATGCTTGTTGAAGCTCCATCTGGGGGTACTGAAGGCAGCTCTGGGTCCTGAATCCACAGGGCCCTGAATCAATGCCTAGAAAAACCCACCTGGGCTGCATGCCTAACTCGAGAGGAGACTGAGGGACTGCTGCTCCCCAGAAACCATGAACAGTGAGTGGAAACTGAGGGTTAGAACTCTGTACCTGCTATATAGGTTTGGAGTTTACCAGAGGTAGGGGCAAGACAGTTTCTTTTAAGGACCTTCCAAAAAACAGGAAAGATCACACAGAAAAGAAAAATGCTGAGGTCACAGATGCCTGGGATCCCAGGGGCCCTAGTGAGGCTCTGTGGGCCATACTGTTTGCTGCAGTCCCCGCATACCTCTTCTTTGGCAATCCGCATGTTGTCGGTAACTTCTGAGAAGACAGTGGGTTTGATGAAGAGCCCCCTGTCTTCCATGGCCGAGCCCCCACATTCCAACTTGGCTCCTTCCTTCTTCCCACTCTCGATCAGCTCGAGGATTTTGTCAAACTGCTTTTGGTCAATCTGCAAAACAGAAGCAGAAAGCACAGCCCAGCTTCATTCTGGGCAGTGGCTGCTGCCCATGTTTTTGACGGCCTTCAATACAATCAGTCGTCCTCCCCCACCCCCCAGCGCGTTCTTGCCAAGCCATTGTCCATGTAATTCTTGTGTTTTGTAGGCAAATATTCCTCTGATGCATGAGCAGGAGAGAGATGGGGAGTCAGGCTAGCCTCATCCTCTCGAGGTTTGGGGTTTCTTCACACATCTGATTTCCCTCTCCACACTTGGGTGATACAAGGCCTGAAGTCTTCGCATTCTTTGCTTTCCCAACTCTCTTCATCCTACTCAGGTTGCTGAATTGAGCAATACAGGATGTCCAGTGAAATGTGAATTTCAGAAAAACAACACAAGGTTTTTTTAGTATAAGCCTATCCCAAACAACATTTGGGATATACTTATGCTAAAATGCATGTGCTGCTTATCTGAAACTCAAATCTACCTGGATGCCATGTATCACCCACTCTGCACCCTGCCCACTTGGCAACATGGATCAGGGTAACATGACTGGAGTTCTCCCTCGTGGTGCAGAAAAGTGAGAAGGAAAGCTGACTGCTCTCCTCACCTCCCCTGAAGACAGAATGGAGTGAGTCTCCAGCTGGGCTGGGGTGCTTCTCAGCTGGCAGGGAAGCAGCTCATGAGGCAGGCTCCGCTTTTGCTATTCTGTTTAGGAATCTCCATGGCTGGAGTTTGCCCCATACCTCCAGCCTGACACCTAACTTGTGGACATAGTTCCAACCAGCTGTCAGAGGAGCACCCTTTTGGGAGACTGCTCTAAGGGGAAAGTACTCTTTCTGTCCCCATCACCGGTTCTTCTTTCTGAAATTGGAGGGATCCCTGTCTTTGTCACAACCTCATTGACTGTCCTCCTCTTTGGCTGGGAGGGACAGAGCTTTACAAGTTTCACTGTAGTTGAGACTTTTAGGTAGAAAATCTGGCTTCATTCCAATGATATAAAATAGAAAAATAAGCAGTGCATCTGGATGACTGTCCCTGGGGCGCAGGCTGGCTTTCTTATGAGGGAATAAACCAGGCATGGTGATTGATTAAGTATCTCAGGCAATGTGGATCCAGTTTTAAAATGCTGACTCGGATTCATACCTCCCACCTTACTCCAGCAGAATTCCAAACAGATCAAAGATATAGCTATGAAAAATGAAACCATAAAAGTTTTAAAATGCTCTCATGTGGAAGACTGCCCCTGCAAATCTGGAGCAATGAAAAGATTGATAAATTTGAGTATGGAAAAAAATGGCAAAATCATCATAAGCAAAGTCAAAGGGCAAAACAAACTGGGAAAAAATATTGACAAGCCATATCATGGAAAGCTAATCTCTCTAGTATGTATGCAAAGAGGCTTTAGAAGTGATATGAAAAGTAACCAATAAGATAAAAATATGCAAAGCAATTGAACATTTGACAGAAATACAAATGGCTTCTAAGCCCATGATAAAATGCTCTACTTTATTCATAAGAGGTTTATGCATATGGAAACTCAGTGAGATACCATTTTAAACTCTCAGATGAACAAAAATCCATATCCCATTAGTAAGGCTAGAGAAACTGACATGCTTACACCATGTTGGTAGGCACATACACTGATGTATCCTCTATGGAAGGTAATTCAGCAAGGCTTACAAGTGTGTCCCCACTTGGCCACCCTACTTTGGGGATTCTGGCCCAGGGACTTCCTTGTGTGTGTGCAAAATGACACACTCTGGGGCCTTGTGTGTGACCACACATTCCACGTGTTAATCAGATATTACTTAGATTCTGGTGGCTTCATACAGCAGAATTCTACGTACATGTGAAAAAGAATGAGGCAGGTTCCCATGGACTGGTACAGAAAGATCTTCAAGTTTCTTGTCAAGAAACAAGACACAGGTATAAAACAGTAGAGTTATTATGGTAACATTTGTGTAAAAATTATGGAGGAAATTAGAATACATATTCATATTTGCCTGTATACACATAAAGAAACTTTAGAGAG
>CAUYQG010210494.1:0-37136 GCA_963574415.1 Tarsius wallacei
AACAGGATAGAGATTCTGGAAGCAAAACCTCAATTTCTCAACCAACTTATCTTCTACAAAGCCTCTACCAACAACCACTGGGGAGAGGAAAACCTATTCAGTAAATTCCTGGGAAAACTGGCTGACCACATGCAGAAGAATACAGGACCCCCATCACTCACCATACACGAAAAAAATCACCTCTAAATGAACCAAAGACCTAAATGTAAAACCTCAAACTATGAGAATCTTAGGAAATGCATGAGACGCCCTTATAGAAATTGGAGTAGGCAACCAATTCCTGATCAAAACCCCAAAAGCCCATGCCATAAGAAATAAGATAGACAAGTGGGACTTCGTTAAATTGAAAAGCTTCTGCAAAGCAAAAGAAACCATCGAGAGAGTGGGGGACAGCTCAAAGAATGGGAAAAAATATTTGCCAACTATATATCTGACAAAGGCCTAACATCCAGTATCTACAAGGAACTCAAACATGCTGAAAAGAAAAAAACAAAGAGCCCCATTAAAAAGTGGGCAAGCAGCATGAGTAGATACTTCTCAAAAGAAGATATACAGGCAGCCAACAGACACATGAAAAAGTGCTCAGTCTCACTCATCATCAGAGAAATGCAAATCAAAACCACCTAACCCCAGTAAGAATGGCCACCATTAATAAACAAACAACAACAGATGCTGGTGAGGATGCAGAGAAAAGGGAACCCTTCTTCACTGCTGGTATGAATGCAAACTGGTTCACCCCCTATGGAAAACAGTGTGGCGATTTCTAAAAGAACTAGAAATTGACCTTCCATATGTCCCAGCAATCCTGTTACTGGGAATTTCCTGGAAGAACTCAAAGCATTCTACAAAAAAGGTACCTTCACACACGTTTATTGCAGCACTATTCACAAAAGCAAAAAATAGAACCGACTGTGCTGCCCATTGAAACTAGACTGGATAAAAAAAAATGTGGTACATATACACAATGTAATATTACACAGCCATAAAGAAGGACAAACATATGAACTTCGTGGTACTAGAAAGGATTTAGAATCAGTAATACTTGGTGATCTATCACAGAAACAAAGAACAGAGTACCACATGTTCTCACTCATAAGTGGACCCTGAACATTTACCATACTATAAGAAAGAGATTGGCAGTAGTGGGATACTGCCAGGGTGGGACAGGGGTGGGACACACCGTCAATAAGGGTACCTGATCTCAAACCAGGCAAATTGGGGACCAAAGGGAGGCCCTCAGTTTACCTGTACGATGTCTGCTTGTGTACCCAATACTGAATTGTACCCCATATCTTTAGAATAGCATATATTTTAAAAATATGTATTAGTAAGTACTTGTGGGGATACACTTTGAGACTCTATAAATGTTCTGCTTCTCTTTAAACTTTCATCTACTGTATTCATCCATTGGTGCTTCTTGTTAAGTCAGTCTATATTCTGATGGTTGCTACATGGTGATTTTCTTCTATTTCCTTCTAAACTTATTATTTTTCTTTTTTTCCCTTTTTGTTCTAAACTTATTAATAAACATTCTGCTCAATGGTAAAACATTTCCTTCTTAATCAATTAATTATACCAGTGTGGATGACTTATGGGTTCTTATTTTAATCAGTGGGTTAATACACTACTGTTATTAGTTGATTTGACGTTCAATTGCCCCGAATTTAGCCAGTAGTAACCCCTAAGCATTGACTTATTTGCTCTTTTGAGCATCTGTGTCATTCTTTAAGAACTTTTCAAACTTTTTGACATAAGATACTTCAGGTTCTTGTTCTGTTTTTCCTTTCCCAGACTTGGAAGCCGCTGTTTTCCAAGGAGTCCTGGTTTCTTTTAGTGGAATATGGCGTTTAGAAGCCAAGATCTGGGTGCTAGGTAAACTCTAGGGTTATCATGCTTCTAAGACTTATGAGTGGACAGAATGTATGTACGTACAAGGACACATACCCACACATATATATATGTATGTACAAGTAGTTGCACACACAGACATCTGTATCCTCTACCTATATGAACTAGTGATACCTGAAATTGTTATTTGTTATCTCCTGCTTTATTTGCGCCTTCCTTCTTTCTACATTTGTACCTCCTTCTTTGAGAGTGAGAAACCTGGCTTCCATTATTCCCAATATATGTATTTATTTGTGCAAATTCCTTTTATGTAACCAATGTCCTATGTTGGCCATCTCCTCATCTCCTATGTTGCATCAGCTAAATGTCTCCTGCTATCTAACTGGTGGCTGACTCATATTCACCTGTACTTTCTCTCTTCCCTCTTCTTTTGAGGCCTGTTGATCAAGACTCACGACCTACTCAGCACTCCAGTGGAGCTTCCTGTTGCCTGGTGGCAAGCTTGCTAAGAGTTCTATCTGCCCCCATTTCTGGCATCGTAGCTCCTGAGAGATTCCCCCTATATCCACTAACTGACTGTGCACCACGGGAAATATCCTGATTATTTAAAACGCTGGCAAATAATTCAGTTTTATAATTGAGTTGGTAAAAAAAAAAAATTAATGTCTATGAGACAAATTAGACCCATAATCCCAAACATATAAACATCATGACACATATAAGTACACTAAATGATATATATTATTAATATCCTAGAAGAAAGGTAGCAGTTAATACAGCTATATTAACTTAGTGGGAAATCTGCTTTTTAGACTTTAATGGGATGGCAGTTACCAATTAAAAATGTATGGTTTGTTTATATTTATCCATAAAGAATTATAATGTGACTTTGCGGTTTTGGGAGTACAATATCTCTGCTTGAGTTCTCCTTTGTCTCTGCCTCGTGCAGTGACCCCAGTGACTCCAAGCAGTTCATTTGTAACCAGTGTCTCCACCCCACGTTATCAGGAATTTCTTGTGAGTAGTGTATAAGAAATTTCACAGGTGGTAGAATTGGCTGTAATTACCCCTGTTCTACTGTGGCCACTGAGGGAAATCATAGGAGAGTTCTCAGTACTGGGATGAGGACCCACTCATGCCAGGGCATACAAATTACAAGTTTGTTATTTATAGAAGTTATTTCTTCTGTTGTAAATTTTTAATACTTTAATCCAAAACAGACATTAATCCAGGTCACGTATTTGAGAAAAGGAGAGTTTTTTAAAAAAGATATTTAAATTATGTTAATACTAATGTAGCCTGCTTTTTATAATCACAGTGGTCAGCATACTTGAAATTCAGTGTTATAGCATTTATGACATTCATATTAAGTGTGGAATTAAGTAGCTGGTTGCCTTCAAATTCAGTTTACTGCCCTTTGGTAGATATCTTTTAGCAGAACACAACAAGCTTTAAATGGGATCAGGCTTATCTTTGGGTCCTTTATGTGATGGGCCAAGCTTATAAATGGAGATAAAAGAAAGTATCTTGATATTGGATAAAATCCCACCAAGGTCTTAAATGGATATGACAAACCAGGGGAACAGAATTATGGTGACATTTCAGCAAAGAGTATATAAAGGATACTCCTACTGAAAGTCATGGCCTATGTGAAAGCTCTTCAACAGAAAATGAATAGTCTGTAGGTTAAGAAAGCAGCATAGACATGAGGTGGGTGACAACATTTCCTTTCCTTTAATAAAGTATAATAAAGAGAGAGTGTTCTACTCAATCTACACTCTTCCAAAAATCTCTCTACCAATAACTTTTGCCATTCTTTAAAAAATATGTCAGATTCCACACACACATTTTAACACAAAAAAATCTCTGACCTCTTATTTAGGAAAGTTTCCTTAAGTTACCCTATTAAGAATATATATTTACATGACTTGGAGCAAATTCTATTTGTTTGGTCTTTTTCTTTATTCAGTGCTCTGTTCTGTAGGACGAATTATTTGTAGCTGCAATTTTCTTTGGGCTTCCTCTCACATTCATAGCATTAAGCCTCCCTTTGGCCATCCCCACGGATTTGATCACGTCTCCTTCAGTATTTGGCAAAGTTCAGCAGCCACTTAGCCAACTAAAGGGCTTTTTTCTTTAGGAACCACACTAAGGAGGCCTGTTTGAATCAAGATGCTCTGATATAATTAAAGGTAGAAAAGAAGCTTGTTCAGTGAATAGTTTGTGGTCTGTGTCTGATGGTGTCATTTAGGGACTTACCTTCTGACTTTCAAACTATTTTCCACTTCCTTCACTGCTTTCTTATGATTGGACTGCCCTTTCCTGACCCATCATCCCCATATGTTCAAGTCCCACCTTTCTTTAAAGTCAACTCACAAGATATATTCTGTGTGATGCTTTTCTAGTCTCTCGTGTCAGGAGTTTCTCTTCTGTATATTTTAGTAGTACATTATTTGTTACTCAGTTTTCAAACATGAAAATTATTTAGATGTGTATTTATGTCCTCATTAGATTGTAAAATATTTAAAGGAAAATATCATGTCTTAGTCATTTCTAAGAACTTTGAATGGTTTCTAACACTTGCTAGGTGCCTAATAAGTATGTCCCCATTTTGACTTGCCTCCTTGTCACACAGATTCTCTGTGTTTACTCTTTGCATGTCATATGACTCCTCACTCATTCAATACCAAAGACCCCTTTATTTTCATCTAATATACCTCTTTTATTCTAGTTTTTGGCAGCAAAATATCCCTTGGGGAATGTCTGACATGACCTGGACTTGATTCTAAACTGGGTTATGGATGCTAGAGTAAAGTTCTGGCCACTCCTGGTCCCAAAGCTGTCCTAGTTCCATGGTGCCCAGAAATATCTGCTGGAACTTAGAGCGTTCTCAGTCTTCTAAGAGCTTTACCTATGTTTACAAACTTAATAAAACAAGTAATCTTGATTATGCCAAAGAATATTTTTTTGTCCTCAAATCCCACTTATGTTCTCCATTTGGTACAACTTTTAAATTTTAAAAATGTATTATGTTTTGGAATGAGGTCACTCACTCTTTTCTAATAGGATAATACTTTTACCACAGAGCATTAATATATTTAATTGTTATCAGTTCATTGCTTCTGAGAAATTCTGAGGGTGTTAGTGGGTCTCGTTGCCTGAATTTATACTGGGCTTTCATTCAAGTTTTAACTCAACAATCACACAGTAGTCTATAATCAAATTGCTATATGTCCGTATCTCTGGAAGTAAAGTTTACCTAGAGATACTATCTTAGTCTGTTTTCTGTTGCTGTAAAAGAATGCCACAGACTGGGTGGTATATAAAAAAATTTTATTTATCATAATTCTGAAGCCTGGGAAGTCGAAGGGCATGGCACCAGCATCTGCTTGGCTATCTGGTGAGAAACATACCATGGCAAAAGGGTGGAAGGTGGAAGTGAGCACATGAGACAGAGAAGATATTGGGCTGAACTCATCTTTATTATCAGGAGCCCATTCCTTTGATGGTGAGTGATACTGTGCATTAATCTATCCATGAGGGTGGAGCCCTCCTGACCTAACCACCTCTAAAGGTCCTGCCTCTCAATACTGTTACAATTAAATTTCAATGTGAGTTTTGGTAGGGACATTCAAACCGTAGCAGATACTCTTGGTTGATGCTATAAGTTTCTGCGGGAGTTTTGTAATTTTGAAAAAAATTAAGTGTACAAATATTTTTCAACACTGAAAATGCTTTATTTTAATATCAACTTTCAAGGAAACTCTTAGGTTATTTGGTAGATGATATCTTATGGAGGCACATTTAGAATAATAGTATGTAATTGTTAAGGTGTTCATTTTCCATGTTTATGGAGTGAATGTTACATGCCAGGAATTGATCTACGCCTCAGGGACACTTCAGTGAACAATACAGGCAAAGATCATTGCCACTGTGGATCTTACATTTCAAAACAGGGATGCAGACAGTAAATAGAACACAATAAATAAGTGGATTATACCATCTGCTAGAAAATGATGAGAGCAATGGAAAAAAGAAGCAAGCAGAGAATAAACAGGTGGGTGGTATCTGGAGGCTTGGAGACAGCAAGTTTCAAGTTTCGATTCAAAGGGGGTCAAAGAAATAACACTATCGCTGATAAAAGAAGTGGGGTCAAGAACATTTCTTAAGATGTCAAAAATATATGTGTACTGAAGGAACTCTTTTAGTTCAGCAAAAGGAGAGAACAGCTGATCCATGTCCTTGAGTAGGCTGGAGGGGATGGGATTGAGTACACAACTAGGGATTACTTGAGCTGGATGCAGGGCACCTCATCTAAGATAACAGGTAAACAGCAGAAAGTCACTTCCCTATGCATAAATGTCTATCAAAAGTATTCTCGGCTAACTCAAGGCATTGGAAAAAATGAACAACACAGACATAATTCCCATCTTTGTCAAGCTTGTGGTCTACTGCACAAAAGTCTTTTTCCTTTTGAAGCAAAGTAGCAGAAAACAGATATAGAATCATTTGATGATGTCACTATGCTTCCATCATTGATATATTTTGGTATTCTAGTTTCATCACTTAACATTAGTACATGAGTATATTTTCACTCCAGTTGATATTCTTAGAAAAAAATGACTTCTGTGCCTTTCCACAATTCTATTTCCAGCTTGACTCCTGTATTCAATGGGCGTCTACTCTTTGTTACTGCAGAAAGACCCAACCTGTAAGGCTGCTCACATAGCATGCTAAATAGTTATGAAATACTTATGTGATTGGCTATGAGAGTCTTAGTTTAATTGATTTTTATGTAGTTATATTCACGTTATGGCCAAGGGGGTGGGGGTGGGAATTTGGCCACTAAGCTCTTAGTTAAGACTATCATTCTCCTTTGTGATATTATTTGTATGGAAAATATGTGTTTATTTATAAAATCTTGTTCCAATCCACAGTCCTATTTTTATAAGTATAACCTACTGTGATTGCCAATGCAATTGACTTCTGTGGGAGGGAGCAGATAGTGGAAACCTGTAAGTGTTAAAAGAATGTATTGGCCCTTATTCTTCATACTTTTCTGAATTTATCTATAGTCTTTATTTCATTTTCAACACATCCATTAGATATCTTTGTTCACTGGCAAATTGAGTCTGCCTGTTTCATGGGAATGTTAGAGTGTTGCTGTCCATGGAGCCAGATGGGAGAAAGAAAACAAAAACTTTTTACATTTATTGAAGAACTTGTCCATCTACTAACTTCTTTACTCTAATTTTTTTTATTACAGCAGTAAGAACGTCTCTTCAGTTCTAGCCTATTTAAATAAAAAACTTTAGCTAAAATGGAACTAAAATTTGACTCAGTCAAACCGCAGATGTCCCAGGCATCTCTCTGTGCCATTTCCTATGGAACCTGTTCCCAATTTAAGAAATTACTCCTAGAGGATGCTCTTCATGTTATTTCTCTGAAGGTTTCCTGTGATCTATCCTATTCTATTACTCACCTGCATTTTACCTTACAATATTAATTAACCATGCCAACTGGGGCAGATTTAGAATCCAATTCCTCAGTATTCATTTGGAGACCAATTTCAGATATGTTCTGCTTCCCCTTGTTAAGTAAGCTCATTATCTAGTTTGGATGCTCCTCTCTAAATTCTTCCCAGTTTGACTGTACCATTCTGGTAATAGGATGCAGAGAATTAGACATATCTTTCACATAAGCCTAGGGAGACTATCTAAAATGGTTTGGAACATCTGCATAAATGACCTGCAGTTGATTTTCAGATTTGTATCAGTTTTATTGGTTCCCACTGATGACGATTCTGTCTCATAAGTCATCTTGTAAGTCCATCATTGATTTTGCCATTGGCACCGCAATTTAATGAAGGAGATATGTTAGAAGGAATGTCTTACAGTGAACTGATTGAAATCTGGAGTCACAAATAATTTTAAGTGTCTTTTTAGTAATCTTATACTAGAGCTGCATACTAGAGTGTTCAATAACACACTAAGTGACCATTAAGTGATAGATTTAATGGGAGTGAAAAATTGTAGTAGTGGTTTCTAATAACCATCACTTGGAAGTCTTTAAAAAATATAGATTCCTGGGTCCTACTTCAGACTTCTGAATCAGGTCACACATTTGACTCGTGCATATAAAGAGTCATCCTATGATATTAACTACTTGGATACAAGACACAGATTATAAAGATATAGTAAATAAAACAGCTTCTTTATGTTGCTTATCTACTTGGATATATTCCCTAACCTGATGAATCATAACAACCTTCCAAGAGGGCTTACACATTTCCAGATATCCAAGCTCCATTCAACTGGCCTAGGCCAAAGCAGTGATAAGGTATTTTTAGTATTAAGACTTTCCACAAATAGAGTTTTGGCATTTATAAAACATTTTTTGCACTGTCTATTTGATCCTCAGAGCAACCCATAATTATAATTCTGCTTTACATATGAGAAGACTGAGTATATCTCACAAAAACTTTTGTTTTGAAAATGAACTTGATAATTCCTTTGGCTATTGGTATTCATACTTGCTTGTTTTCTCAGGCAGTAATTTATTATATTGGCTTGATTTTTCCCATGTCCGTTCTTAGGTGGTTCTAAGAATAATGTATCTGTATACATTATTCTCATGTACTTCAGGACTCTCTATTACTGCAACATTTATAGCTGTAAAAAAAACTTCCTGAAAAATATAACTTTGTATTTGATACTTAGAAGTACTAATTAAAAACAAGGAAGCATTATAAATTCCCAAGTAGTTGTTTTGGGGAGGTTTTGCATATTCCTCATGAAGATATTCCTTTGCAATATGACATGAAACAGAATGTAGTTCAGTCAAGCATTTATGAAACACCTACTCTTTGCACAGTTTATTATTTAAAAAGTATTAAGTGAAACGATAATAGTGACATCCAATATTTATACAACTGATTTCCTGATATGTGCCAGGTACTTAGCAGATACATGAGATGTATTGTCTCCCTCAACTTTAATGATAGTTTCAGGTGGTGGGTATGTCATCATCCTCATTTTACAGAACAGATGAAGAATCAGAAGCTCAGTAACTTTTCCCAAGTTGCACCGTTAGAAGGGGCAGAGCTCAGATTTTAAAGCCAGGCAATGTGATCTCAGAGCCCACTATGCAATAAAAATCACAAGGAAGAAACTTTTGGGATTGTGGGCTTTTGAGTAAAACTAATGAACAATTGATATCTTTATTTACAGATGAGGACTATATCCTCAGAGCACAGAGAATAGTGCCTTTAATTAAATTATCATCATAGATCAACAGTTGCTTCTTGTTGAACAGCCTCATCCCTTATCACTCAGCACCCATGTCTTTAGATCTTGGGGCACAGAGATAGGAGAGAGCAGGGGTGAAGCAGTTAGGCTATTGAGGCAGAATATAAGGCGTCAGTAACCCAGATGACTGGTTTGTCATCTATTATTTGTGCGACACTAGGCAAGTTCTCAGCTTCTATGCCTCTGTTTTCCCATTTGTAAAAATGCACCAACTTCATGGAGTTACTCTAAGGTTTATGAGTTAACAGAGTTGTCCTAGGTATCCTAACACTTTAGACAGTTCCTGTAACAAAGTGACTATCAGTTAATGGTAGACCTGAGATTATATTGTCAGATCAAAGTTTCCTTGGAGAACACTGTTTGATCATGGACTGAATAATTGTGTTTTCCCAAAATACATAGGCTGAAGTCCTATCCCCCAGTACCTCAGAATGTGACTGTATTTAAAGATAGGGCCTTTAAGGAGGTGATTAAGGTTAAGTAAGGTCATATGTATGAGCCCTAATCCAGTATGACCGGTGTCCTTTCAAGAAGAGGGAAAAACCCATGCACACAGAGAAAAGGCGCGTGAGGACACAGTGAGAAGGTGGCCATCTGCAAACCAAGGAGAGAGACCTCTGGGGAAACCAAACCTGCCAACATCCTGATCATTGACTTCCAACCTCCAGAACTGTGATAAAATAAATTTCTCTTGTTTAAGCTACACAGTCTGTGGTATTTTGTTGTGGCAACCCGAGAATACTAACACTAATACAGACATCATAAATGCAGTTTCAGAAACATACTGGATGTTAGATTATGCTTGGAGTAATGGTAGCTCAGGCACTTCTTTCCATCTCATCAGTGTGTCTCCGTGCCTTGACATAGTGGTTATTTTTCTAATGTTTGTAGGTCCTGCCCAATTTGGTCATGATAGAACATTGTAGATAAAACTGACATGTATACAGAAGGGGACACTGAACAATAAGCCATGGGAAAGATTGGGGCTCTTTAAAAGATTTTTTTTTGGGGGGTCAGCTCTCCCCCACTCTCCCACCAATACATTCAATACTGTGCTCTAAGTATTAAGGCCGAGGTTGAAAAGATAGTTAAATAATGACCTTGATACACCTTATAAGTCAGGTTTCTTCATACATGTGTGCACATGAAAATAAGAAAAACAGAGTGGCTTTTTAAGGGTCACAAATTCAAGGCAATAAAGCTAATCTTTCAGCTGTATCTGGTCTGCATGGTGAGTTAATAGTTCTAACTAGGCAGGTTTATCCCCTTGCACACACAATGGGTTAGCTTTTCCAAAGATCAAAATGGAGATTTTTATAAGCTTAAGGAAGTTGGTTTAAGGGAGATAGATGGAGGAATTGCACATGTGATTATTAACTAGTTTCTCGTTTTATTTTGTTGAAAAATAGAAAGTATGTTACATTTGGTTTTTAGATATGTTCTTGGAATTGATGAGAGGGATAGTTGGAAACTGGACCATGAATCTAAATAAGATTGTGGAAACTGAGACGTTCTCTTTGTTGTTCCTCTCCCTTCCATGCACATCCTATGTCACCATCCCAGGAATATGATTGCAAGCATCAACTCTTACTTCCCTTCTATCTTGTGTCTTCTGCAATAATATCTGCAAAATAGAAGTCCAAAGTCCAGAGAAGTTGTTTTAGAAAATCAATGCTGGGTTTTTAATGACAGCTTCTGTTACTACAAAAAGCTCAAAGCAAGGAAACAGAAATGTAAATTTCAGAGGCCCTAATGCTTTTGCTTTTGAAAAACTCTCATCTTCCAATTTAACACCACCTGAACTTGTCATAGGGCGAGTTCTTTTTCTTAACAAATCAAAGTGCCTGTAGTGCTCAGTAGCCTAATGTCTTTGATCATAATTGGATTCAGATATTATGTCTTATTAATCATCTGTTAATCAAGGTGCTGATTATAGTCTCATTATGGTCTCATCTCCCTAATAATCTAATTTTCTTCCAAGCTTCAAAAATGATAAGCATATTTATTAACATTGCTTTCAAGATTGCGTTAACTTGTCTGAACTCTGAGAAATTGAGCCAGTTGTAATTCTGATATGTTACTTCAGCCATTTTCGGGAGAAAATGTCAGCAAAGGCCAAAAATAATAATATAACTGTGGGAACTTCCATAGCGTTATTATCAGAGAAGAGATTATAAGACTCACCTTTGTGAAATCACAACTTTGTGAAGTTCTATCTTCTCAGATGCTCTTTTCTTACATCAGTTAGTACTGTTGGCTTTCCACTTGAGCCCTTTTTTAAATGTCAACTCACAGTTAGTTGCTGAGTTAGAGAGGGAACTTAATGAAAAATTGTCTGTAATGTGTGTGGTGATTCATTTCTCCTGCCTTTTTCTTTTTAAAAAATTTTTTAGAGTTGTGGGACACATGTGAGGATTTGCTACATAAGTGAATTGCGTGCAGGTGAGGTTTGGGTTTTTAGTGAGCCCTGTTTCCCTCTGGTAGTGGACATGTATCCAATGGATGGTTGTGTTTCCCTTATTTCCTCCATCCTCTCCCTGCTAGTGATACCAGCATCAGTTGTTCCTGCCTTTGTGCTTGCATGCCAATGTTCAGGACCTGCTTATGAGTGAGAACTTGCGACATTCTGTTTTTTGTTTTAGTTATAGTTCACTTTGAACGATGTTCTCCAGTTGCATCATTGTTACTGTAAAGGACATAATTTTGTTCATCTTTATGGCTGCATAGTATTCCACCATATATATGTACCATGTTTTCTTTATCCGGTTCATTTTCGATGGGCATCTAGGTTGGCTCCATGTTTTTGCTATTGTGAATAATGCTGCAGGGGACATACACATGCAGGTGTCTTTTTGGCACAATGATTTATGTTCCTCTGGGTATATTCCCAGAGGTGGGATTGCTGGATCGTATGGTAGCTCAATTTTTAGTTCTTTGAGAAAATGCCACACTGCTTTCCATAAAGGTTGAATTAGCTTACATTCCCACCAACAGTCTTTCTCCACAGACTCGACAACACCTGTTGTTTTTTGACTTGTTTGATGGTATGTCATTGTAGTTTTGATTTGCATTCTCCAATGATCAGCAAAGGTGAGCATTTTTTCATATGCTTGTTAGCTGTTTAGATGTCTTCCTTTGAGAATTGTCTGCTCATGTCATTTGCCCACTTTTTAATGCGGTTATTATTATTTTTTTCTGTCAATTTGAGTTCCTTGTAGATCCTGAAAGTTAGACCTTTGCTAAATGCATAGTTTGCAAATATTTTTCCCATTCTGTGGGTTGTATCTTTATTTTCTTGATGGCTCCTTCTACTGTGCAAAAAGTTTTTAGCTTAATAGGGTCCCACCTGTCAATTTTAGCTTTGCTGCATTTGTTTTTGAGGACTTGGCCATGAGTTCATTGCCTACTCTGATGTCCAGGACAATGTTCTTGAGTTTTCTTCTAAGATTCTTATAGCTTTTGTTTTCACATTTAAGTCCTTGATCCACTTTGAGTGAATTTTTTGTATAGGGTGATAGATAGGGTTCTAGTTTCATTCTTCTGCATGTAGTTAGCCAGTTTTCCCAGCACCATTTGCTAAACATGATTTCCTTTCCTCAATGTTTGCTTTTGATGGCTTTGCTGAAGATGAGTTGGTTGAAGGTCTATGGTTTTATTTCTAGGTTCTCTATCTTGTTCTGTTGGTCTTATGTATCTGTTTTTGTACCAGTACCATGCTGTCTGGGTTCTGTCTTTTCCTTTTTATAACAAGAGTTACCTATAACGATAAATCAGCATTGTATTTAACAAGTAATTCAATAAGCTATTGCTTGTTTAACAGATTTTAAACTTCTACTGCCTTGAGTTATTTGCTGTATGATGCATAACATGACTAATAAAATCCACTGGGTTTGGTTTTGCAAGGGCAGTCAGGGCCACAGTGAGACACCTCCCTGACCAGGGGTGTCATGAACGTGGTAGGATGTAGGAATTGTTTCCCTAAATTGTGCGATGGTTGCTGCTGCCCTAAGTTTAGTGCCTTAGAAGTCATTAATTCCTTCTATGCATTTGTCCTCAATTAACTTAAACTAATGCTTCAATATGGTTTATTTCTTCTCTGCAGACAAAATTATACCTCTCTAAAAACTCTTGAATCCTAGGCTTATAAGCATAAATTTGCAAAATTGATATATTTTTAATGCTTTAAAATTTAGTGTATATAAACAAAAACAATGTGACTCATTAATTTTCAGTTGTCATTCTTCACACCTTAATGCAGCCCTTTTTAAAAACTCAACACCTAGAAGGTGTTTTGCCATAACTCTAGGAGTTGGAGACCCTCTTCGATGTGTCTGTGGTACTTCGTCTTATCAGGCACTTGGCTCACTTCGGAGAAGGTCTGTCTGTAACGCTTCTATGCTCTTACTGGTGTGTAGTAGGAAATTTTGATGCAGTAGTGTTTATAGCTGCTCCTTTGATACTATGTAGATTATTTAGATGTTTGAGAACTGGATAGGGGCTGTCCGTGGTGCTGAAAAGACACACATGAGAGCTGTGTACCCGTCCGACCTGTCTGGGAACTGCTTCCTCCACCCCCACCCTTACCTCCACCCCCCTACTCCCTAGACATATATGCAAATAATTGAGAAACTGCTGTTACTGAAAACCAGCCTGGTGTAAAACAACTTGGAAACACATCAACTTAGGTATATAAGGTGATTTATGTGTATTATGTAACAGATTTCTGAAACGTTCTTACTGATGTGCTTGCTGCAGTGTTTTTCTAACTATTTAATTAGATTTTTAACTTCATTCTAATGCTTAAGGGGTTATATTGAGTAGTACCCACAGGAATAAGGAAAGAAAGCAGCGTCTTTGAGGTACCACTCAGCAGGAGAATAAAGGGATATTTTGACTAGAGACAGTGATTCATAGACTTTCATAAGTTTTTGGAAACTATGTGTACTATTTGCATGCCTATTAATTTTTAATATCTTTATGATGAGACCCAAAATGACCCTGGCTTGTTTTCTAGGGCAGCCAGGAAGCAGGGAACTGGAGAGACTGCACTCTTCTCCCTAGGCTTGTGTGAGTAGGAGACCCCAAGGGACAGAGTGGGGGCAAACAGCTTTAATGAGGAAGGAAAAGCAGGCCTCCCCCTCAGGCTGTGTGGGAAGAAAGTCGAGCCTGGGGGACAGGCTGGGCTTGAGAACTGGCAACTCCTGACACTGATAAATTATTCAGTCAAAAAAACAAAGAACCTCTGACCAACAGCAGAGCCATGTTATTATGCTATATGCTGGGACAAGGAATTTTGCAGACAGTGGATCCGACTGGGATCTGGTCCAAAGGGAGTATTTCTAGGCAATTCAGTCAACTTAATTATAATAGACTCCCTTGCTCTCCTGTTGCCATGAGCCCTGAGGAAAGTGTGACAGGAGATAGAGTCATAATTTTATTTTATCTTGTAGAGAATGAAATGAAGAAATAGAAGGGAAAATACAGGCATGTAATCCCAAGGGTGTAGAACTTTTTAATGTGTTTTCTGCAAAAGCATGCACACATATGTGTGCACACACACAATATATAATTCACAGCTGAATTTCTGAAATGATCATTTTCAGAGAAATTTGGAATGAACTTCAAATTCAGTGAGATCTGAGCCGTGCTATAAGAATCAGTCAATTTTAAACATCCGTGATTCATGCAGAATACTGAGGTTAAGGAAATTTTGTTACGTAATAGGTTTTGTACAGAAGAAACTACTTTATGGCATGTTGTACGTGAAGAATTTTTCTCCAGAGCTTTTTTCCTTTTTTATTCAGGCAGAACTGTAGGTGAAATTTAATATGGTTGGTTACTGACTGATTTATGAAACTTTAATACTCATGGGGAAAATGAATAATTTTAATAATTGGAAAAGAATAAAGTCATTTAAATTAACCTTAAATTGACTCATTTATTTAAGCCATTATTATACAATTTGAACTTCCTTACATTCTAATATTTAAAAGTCTCCTCTGGAATTTTTATTTTATTTTTTAAAAACCATTAATGTTTCCCTTTGGCAAGATGAATCTGGTGTATGCAGTAGAGTCTGAATTATTCATCTTCCTTCTTGTTCTGAAAGAAAAGGCAATAATTTAATTTTGGGTTTAATTTGACATACTTTAGTCCTTAATTATTTGGGAAAAAATGTTCTTCCCTGCTACATTTTTGCTATTTCCGGATATTCTGAACAATCCTGGTGACTCTTAACCGTTGATTCTCATGGCTGGCCTTGGATAATGAGGGAGAGCATCTTTCTGGGTGAGAAGTGATACTTGCTTAGCTCTGTGCCTCTCACATGCTTTCATGGAAAAACAATAAATGGTAGAGCAGAGTCCTAAATAGGCAACTGAAAACAGGAGATATCTGTGAAGATAGTTCTGTGTTTCATCTCTATGCAGTTGTCATTCTACTTCACGACAGGTAGCTTAATGGTTGTGAAATAATGGTTTCTCTTCCATATCTTCCCCTCTACCTCAATAAGTTGATGCTCCAGAGTAATCTTTTAGATTTATTTTGTGGTTGTCTGTGCTCTGGTAGACACACTATTAAGTGTCCCCAGATCCTGCACTTACCCAGTTTGAGAAACGTGGCTCTGGGGATTCAAACCCTCTGAATCAAACCCCATAGGGCTTTTAGGCCTTAGATTGGCTGGGAGTCTAGATTTGTGCAGGTAAATCACACTTCTGATTTCAGATACTATTCTGTCTAAATTATCTGCTATTTGATGAGACAGGTGATTCTGGTGTCTTGCTTCTCTATGTCAGCTCTATTCTATCTCCTTCCATCACTTGACCACCACTTGGGCTTCTATTTGCTAACCATCCACTTTGTCCTCAATCTTTCCAATTTGGTTTCCTTTCTGAGATATTTCAGTAAATGTCTTTAGTGCTTTTCTGTTCACTAGCTCTATTGGACTTTCTGGTTGTTGTTAAATTTCTACATTACTGCATTTCCGCTATTGATGATGAATCATTTTATCAGGACTTTTAGGCTTGGTTATGCTGTGGTAGCAATTTCTCAGTGACTTTTAACGACAGAGGTTTGTTTCTCACTCATGAAAATGTGAATGGTGGCTGTGCTTTGTGGTCCCTTTACTCTTGGATCCAAGTTAGAGAAACAACTCCTGTTTGGAGACTGAAAAGAAATGTAGCAAGACCACAATGGTTCTTATAGCTTCAGCTTGGAAGTAACACATGCTACTTCCACTTACATTTCATTGGCCATGTCAAGTCCTACAGCCACACTTGAGGCAGGAACAGTGATTTTACTCCAAAGACCCATCTGGTTGGGAGATGCAGTATAGATTGACACCAATAAAATCTCCCAATGTTGTATTTTTAAGCTTTTTATTTATTAGGAGTCTGACAACGATACCTGTCACATAATACATATTCTGTAAGAGCAAGACCCACTTCTCTTGTTCCAATGTTTTGTCTTGATGGTGCTGAGGACTTCATGTTGACGTCTCTGAATCCTCTTCATCTTTTGCTTTTGCTCAAGTGATTACCACCAACATCTTCTCTTCATTCTCCTATCCTTTCCCTGGAAGTCGTTTTCTACTATACTTGCCTGTGTTGGAACTCTGCCACAATTTGCATTTTTTTCCCTTCTAGCTCATGGAAGTTTTCTATCACACTATATTTCTAACTGCTTCAGCAAGACAATGGAAACCTAGAGTTTTGACTTGAAACCATGTTGAGACATTAGAAAGGAAGTCAGCTGTTTAGAACTCTGATCATTTCTGTTTCACCATTCTAAATAAAACTATTCTGGTTGAAGTTCATATGTGCCAGCACATTAAATACCTTGAGCTTTTATCTGGTAGTAGCTGGGTTTACAGAGCTGCAAAAATAATTTGAGCTTAACTCAAGTACAGAAAACCTTGCTTGAGCGTTATATACATTTTATAGAAATAATGTCACTATACACACACGAAACAAGTGCTGTATGGAAAATATCCTAATCCAGAATCCTTTTTGGATTCAAACATAGTCTTACAATAAACATTTCTTTTCAGAGTTTTTTTCTATTAATCACTATGTAACTTTAGATGAGGTGATTTTTTTTTTCTTTGGACTTGTTGAAATTCTAAATGCAGTTTGACTTGCAGGACAATTTTTTTTTAAGTTGTTTTTATTCCCCTGCTAGATTATAATTTACTGAAAAAGGAGGGTTTCTCTACCACCACACTTTTGAGTAAATACTAACAAGTGCTTTCTGAATTGAATATGACTGTTGCAATGGCTGTCTTACTATTGAACTGCAATTTTGTTAAATTATTATGCCACTAAAATGCATGTAACTTTTATATTTATACTTGATATTTGTGTCATAGCAGATTAGTACTTAGACTGACTTGATATTGACAACTCTTTTCCTGAGGCACCTCTTTCTTTAGCTTCTGGAAACCTCCCTTCCCTGGGATGGACATACTGGGGAACGAGTATCCCTAGATCAATGACTGACAGGATAAACACTTCAGCTTCTCTGGCCTTTCTAGGGTATTTGATTGACACTGTCTCTCAGAGTTCCCTAGTGGGACTGAGGCCCTGTTGACCATAGTGGTCAGTTGTATAGGCTTTCTTCCTTTCCCATCTCACTTCTCTACTCTCTTAGCATTTCTGGGATTAACTCATAATTAAACTACTAACAAGTAATCCTAGTTTGTTTTGTTTTGTTTTGTTTTTTTGAGTTGGATTCTCATTCTGTCACCCAGACTGGAGTGTAGTGGCCGCTCCCGGCCACTGCAGCCTCGACCCACTGGGCTCCTGCGATCCTTCCGCCTCAGCCTTCCAAGTAGCCGGAATTACAGGCACGCGCTACCATGCTCGGCTGATTTTTTGATCTATTGTAGAGATGAGGTCTCACCAAGTTGCCCAGGCGAGTCTTGAACCCGCGGGCTCAGGCAATCCACTCACCTCAGCCTCCCAAAGCGCGGGATTACAGGCTGAGCCACCGAGCCCGGCTTAATCCTAATTTCAGTCTCTGAGTTTCTAAGGGGAATTCAAACCAAAATAAGCATTCATATGACAAAATTTACAGTCTAACAATTTCTTTCTTCTCCTTTCTTCTTTTTTTTTTCTTTTTGAGTCGGTATCATTCTGCCACCCAGGCTGGAATGCAGTGGCACAATCATGGATCATCGCAGCCTTGACCTCCTGGGCTCAGGTGATCCTTCTGTCTTAGCCTCTTGAGTAGCTGGACCTATAGGCATGTGCCACTACATCCTGCTAATTTATTTGCTTTTTTTTTTTTTTGTATAGATGAGGTCCCACTATAGTACCTAGACTGGTCTTGAACTCCTGTGCTCAAGCAATCCTTCTGCCTTGGCCTCCCAAAGTGCTGGGATTACAAGCATGAGCCACTGCACCCAGCCAGAAATTTATCTATTTCAATGTGGTCCAATAAAAATATAATAAAACTACATACATAGTTAAAAAAATTTTTAGTGGCCATATTTAAAAAAGTGAAAAGAAAAGATGAAATTAATTTTAATAATGTAGCTTATTTAACTCAATATATGCCAAATATTACCATTTTAACATGCAATCTATATAAACAATCGGGGCAACCCCAAAAAACTGGAATTATCTTTTGGAGAGTGGGTTCCTTTTAGTATACTCAGAATATGTTCCTCTGGATTAAAT
The DNA here is from genome assembly GCA_963574415.1 of Tarsius wallacei. Taxonomy (NCBI): domain Eukaryota; kingdom Metazoa; phylum Chordata; class Mammalia; order Primates; family Tarsiidae; genus Tarsius; species Tarsius wallacei. Next base: position 18,833 of record CAUYQG010210494.1, read on the forward strand.
GGTCAAAGTTTTTATCTGGAAGTTTTGAGAAGATTGTGTCATGATTTGCAAAATAAACATCCCAAGTTGTGGCAAACAGGTGACTGGTTCTTTCACCATGACAATGCACCTGCCCACACTGCACTGAATGTTTAGCATTTTTTGACCAAAAATGGCATGACCCCCTCTACCTCACCCTTTCTGTTCACCTGATGTCTCCCTGAGCAACTTTTTTTTTTGTTTCCCCCCATGAAAAAGTCCTCAAAAGGAAATATTTTGTTGATGTGGAATAGGTGAAACAAAAAATGGCAGAAGCACTAAAAGGCATCAAAACCGATACATTCAAAAACTGTTTTGAGCAGTGGAAAAAGCATCTCAATAGGTGTATTGCATCCAACAGAGAGTATTTTGAAGGTGACTGAAGTTTAAACATGTAAGAATAAATGCACAACTTTCTTTTTTATTTTATTTTATTATTATAAAGATGCGGGGTACAATTAAAGGTTAGGTATACAAACATTGATTATGCAGTTACCCTTGTTGATGAGGTGTGTCCCTCCCTCCCCTGGCAGTTTCCCTCAACTATCAATCCCATGCCCCATCCCCTGACAGTTTCCCACTACTGCCAATCCCTTTCTTATAGTGTTATAATTGTTCAAGGTCCACTTATGAATGAGAACATATGGTACTCTCTTCTTTGTTTCTGTGATAGATCTCTTAGTGTGGTTGACTCTAAATCCATCCAAGTTGCTGCAAAGTCCATATGTCTGTCCTTCTTTGTGGTTGCATAATATTCCATTGTGTATATGTACCACATTTTTTTTTTTATTCAGTCCAGCTTCTATGGGCAGCATCGTTGGTTCTGTGTTTTTGCTATTGAATGCACAACTTTCATAAATAAATTTCAGGTTTTTTGGAACTGGAATATAATATATATGAAAACAATGGATATTTGGGGGTTTTTTGTGCTCTGGAATCTGTTGTATAGAATATACTTACAGTACATCTCAATTTGGACTTACCATATTCCAAGTGTTCAACAGCCGCCTGTGACTAGTGGCTGTCATACTAAATAGTGATGATCAATTCCCTGCTATTTTAACTCACATCTCAAACTTCCTATATAGGAGGCTGTATAATAAATTATATTTTCTACATTTAGCAAAATCTTGCCTTCTTCTTTTGCTCTTTTAAGCTGAATAAAATCTCTACACATGTATAGACCAATGGACATTATTATCTTGTTTGGTTTGTGTCCACATATTTATGTTTTTTCAAGAATGAGCTTCTGACAGTAGTAAGTTTGAGACTCATTGCTTCTTACATGTTTGAATATAAAAAACATAGACTAAGTGTTTAGCATCTCCGTGCTTCTGTGTTTTTCAGGCAGAGGGTACCAGACTTCAGCGAGAACTCCGAGGATATTTAGCTGCAATCAAAGGTAATGTGGATGAGTTGTTTACTGCATGTTACCAAGCACAGGATGTTCTTGGAAGTCATGAGTGACAGGATTGAGTGTTCATTACAGGGCCATTTGGCTCTCTGGCAAGATGGATACTTGAACTCAGGTGTTCCAGTCTACCCACCCCAAACTCCCATTGAAATGATAATCAGAACATACAAGGAAAAAAAATAGGTCTGCCCTTATGCTGGAAACTAGGAATGAATGACACCCACACATATGCCAGAGATTTCCAGGAAGATTTGTTGGACAGAGTGAGTTTGAGACTTGTTTAAGAAAAGCAGCAGACAGCTTACATCCTGCATGTCCCAAGAGTAGAACACTCAGAGACTCACACTGTAGCCCTCTCACTGGAAGAGGCAAGGAACAGGGACAGAGGCAGGTGGAGGGTTAATGAGAAGCACAGCCTTGGACTGGATGTGGCTTGTGCGGACCGGCAGCGTTTGCTCTGGAGAGGCCTTCAGGTTGGTTTCTGGACTCAGCCATACAAGGTGAAGAAATGAGGCCAGTGGAGGAGGGAGGAGAGAGCAGTAGGGAGGTGTGTTCAGCCCTGCCTGCTAGTTATCATCACGCTGCCTGCCCCGAGCCAGAGGCAAGTGTACCCACAGATATGATACACTGGCAAGTGTACCCACAGATATGATACACTGTAAGGCAGGTTTTGATATTAATGGGGAGAGAATGGATCCTCTGACAAGGGGTATTGGGAAAACTGGCTGAACACTTAGAAAATAGTGAGGTCCTCAGCCTCAAACTTTACTCCCTCCTTCTCAATTTCAGATATAGTAAAGATTTTAATATGCATATAAAATATGCTAAAATACTGGAATGAGAGACAGTAGCTTTAGTTTCTAGTATTGGATAGGAAAGGGCTTTATAAGGGTTACCCAAAAAGCAGAAACCATAAAGATTGAGAGATATGACCTTGTAAATATGTAAAACTTATGTGTTAAAAAAAAATCACCATTTTGACAACATATTTGATAAATGTGAACCAAGATAGAAAGAGCTCGGTAAGTAAACTAAATGAAGATCAATCAGTTAAATAAAAAATGCACAGAGCATATGAAGAGAAAATTATCCAAAGAACTATAGATGAGTGGTAAACATAAGAAAAGCTTACCTTCACAAATAAAGAATATTAAGTAAAGTCAAAAGTAGATGCCAACATTTTTCCTCTAAATGATCAAAGGCATTAAAAAAAGAAAGACCATAATACTACTGGCAGAGCTGGGAGGAGTGGACCCCTTTAGTGCATTTTTGGTAGGACAGCTTTCCTGTAGAACAATTGGGCAAAAGCCTTTTGACATAGCAGTTCCATTTCTAAGAAGTTATTCTCACACTTTCAATGTTGACATGTTAAATTGATTACAAAAATGTTAATAAAAAATTAAATGGTTAAATAGTTAATAAAGAAAAATTAGTTATAATAAAAAAATTAGTGAAATTGTTTTTTAAGCTAAAATGTTTTTACAATTTTTATGTACCAGGTATATCATTCTAATTCTCATGAGAAGTCTATAATAGGTACTTTTGCTATCTTTATTTTATAGAAAAGAAAAATGAGGCATTGAGAAGTTAAGTAGCTTAGCTAAGGTCACATGCTTAGTAAACAATAGGGTCAGGCTTCACGCTCTGTTCTGTGTTTCTCCTGAACCCTGGCATTTTATCCACTGCCTTTTACTGCCTTTGAACTACATGACCAGTGGTAGAGCATTAGTTTCACAAATTAGAGTTCATCTATACAACGGAATAATGGCAACTTATTGTTACCTTTTAATGAGCACTTACTATGTGCTAGGTTCTGTGTTAAGCATTTTAGGCATATTATCTCTTTGTAACCTCCTGACACAGCTATATAATCAATGTCATTAACTCTGTTTTATGTTTGCAAATAAGTTTTAAAAAGAAGGCTTAGATATTTTTAATTTATGTAGATTCATAGGGCTCATAATTCACTGCTCCAAATTAACTTTAAGTGTTTGCAACAGTTTAGTCAGAAAATAGTTCAAACTGTAGGTATTTCATTCATTATTGACTTAGGATTTGAACACCAAAAGTCATATATTATTTCAAGCCCAGGACTTTTCTGTGTTAGCTGATTTTTTATTGATATAGATAGATTTGCTGTATGAATAAGTAAGCTGTCTCTTTTCAAGGTCTATATAATTTGGTCTATGTTACCTCCTTTGTGTGTAGAATGTTGTTTATAAAGATTGGCTTTTTTTTTTCTTCCTTATTATGCTGCAGAAGGAGAATTCCCTGAGAGTGAGGTATTAGTTTTAGAGAGAAGTTGGATAGAGCGTCAAAAGCAGCCTCTGTGAGAATGTGCCTGCATCCCACTTCCTGTGGTCACATCTCCTTATGAAGGAGAAGGATTTCTATCAGCAGTTTCCCATCTTGGGTTTTGTTGATTGATTGATAACAAGTGATGCTCCAAAAAAAGAGATCTATGTTTAAATTACTTTGGCCAATGCTGGTTGGAATACATTTTTAAACAGGATACTACTGAACTTCTTAGAGCCTGTAATATGCAGACGTCACCTCCAGAAAAGGCTTGTGAGATAGGCAAGATTTCCCTGAGTTACTCGACTGTAGAATCTTTCTCTCTTCTCAAAGTGTCAAGAATGAGTAGTGTTCCTTGGAACATGTTTTGGGCTTGGAGAACACACTTGAAGGAAAGGGATATATGTTAAGTAGATCATAGTTTGCATTTCAAAGTGATTTCACAGGCAGTTTTTGTTATTTTCACAAAAAGATCTCTAGTTAACTAATCCTACTATAACACAGGCAGCATTAGAGCAGCAGAATAGCAGTACTAGAGAGGAGTGAGATCCCCAGAGAGTCATGGGCCCTGGGCTGTTGTGGGAAAATCATTGAGTCTCTTTTTTTAAAAATTTATTTTATTTTTTTTAAACATATTTTTTATTTTAAAATTGTGGGGTACAGGTAAGGGTTAGGTATACAAATATGCATTGTGCAGGTACCCTTGTTGATGAGGTGTGCCCCCCATCCCCAGACAGATATCGACTACTGTTAATCCCACCTCCCTTCCCCTCCCTTCCCCCCCCATAGTTTTCCGACACTGTCAATCCTTTTCTTATGGTATTACAATAGTTGTTCAAGGTTCACTTATGAGTGAGAACATGTGATACTCAGATCTTTGTTTCTGTGAGAGATCACTCAGTGTTATAAACTCCAATTCCATCCAGGTTGCTGCAAAATTCATGATTTTGTTCTTTTTTATGGCTGCGTAATATTCCATTGTGTATATGTACCACATTCACACCCTTATGGAAATTAGAACTGGCATCCAATTCCTGAACAAAACGCAAAATGCACGGGCCATAAGAGATAAGATAGACAAGTGGGACCTCATTAAACTGACAAGCTTCTGCAAAGCCAAAGAAACCATCAAGAGAGCAGGGAGACAGCCCACAGACTGGGAAAAAGTATTTGTCAACTCCATGTCTGACAAAAGCCTAACATCTTGGATCTACAAGGAACTCAAATGTGCTGAAAAGAAAAAAACAAACAACCCCATTACAAAGTGGGCAAAAGATATGAACAGATACTTCTCAAAAGAAGACATATGTGCGGCCAACAGACACATGAAGAAATGTTCAACCTCACTAATATCAAGGAGATACAAATTAAAACTGCACTGAGATACCACCTAACTCCAGTCAGAATGGCCATTATCAATAACTCAAAAAATAACAGATGCTGGAGAGGATGTGGTGAAAAGGGAACACTTCTTCACTGTTGGTGGGAGTGTAAACTAATGCAGCCTCTGTGGAAATCAGTGTGGCAATTCCTAAAAGCTCTAAAAATCGACCTTCATATGACCCCGCAATCCCCCTACTGGGAATATACCCTGAAGAACTCAAATCACTCTATAAAAAAGATACCTGCACATGTATGTTCATCGCAGCATTGTTCACAATATCAAGATCATGGAACCAACCATGCTGTCCATGAAAAGAGGACTGGATCATTGAGTCTCTTGGCTTCCTTGGGTTCCTCATCTATTAAGTGCTTCAGTTCTCACAAGAGCCTCCCAAACTCTAAAACTGGGATTCTGTAAAATGGAATTAAACGAGTTCTGATATTCTTCATATTAATTTCTGGGCGGCATTCTCTTCTGTAGATTTCTGCTGATGTTTGGGCTTTGCAAGGCTGATCTTATGTTCTCATTTATTTTAGCAGCAGATATCTCATGAGCACCATTTGTATGCCGATACTGTTCTAGGTGATGGAGATGCAGAGATGAAAAAGACATAGTGTCTGCTCTCAAGAGGTTGCAGCAAAAATGGGGAGATGGTTAAATAAACAAAAAAAGTTCAGATAGGCACAATAATACATATTCTAACAGATGTGTGCATTGACTGCCATCATAACAGATAACAGCCCCCACCTTAGTAGGGACAGGTGTCCTTCCAAAGATCTTAAACTTAAGTGGACCCAGAAAGGGAGCACAGGTGGTCATCAATTAGGTTTGCTAGAGAAATAAGTTGACATTCCACATCAGAGAAGCAATCAGACAAGAAGGCAGGAGGAAGCATAGGCTCTTAGAAAACAAATACAGCGGTGAGATGCAAGCAGAAAACTGAGTTGGATGAGATATAGAAAGGTTGGCAGCATCTGTATATATAAAGAAATTCTTTGTGTATTATATCAGGGTTGTATTCTATCTATGGTAGAGCAGTCATTAAGTTATTGTGGGCAAGGGAATTAGTTTCATGATCAGATTAGCATTTTAGAAAAGTATTGTAGTTAGGTGGGATTCGGACTAGAGAGAATGAAACTGCAAGGTTATGTTCTAGAAGTCTAGTCTAATAGTTTAATAATAGTAGTAGTAGTAGTAGTAGTAGTAGCAGTAGTAGCTTACATTTATTGCTTCTTGGCCTTTTGGCTGTGATCAAGTGTAATAATAGCTAATATTTATTGAGCACTTACATGCCAGGCACTGAGATAAGCTTCTTAAATGCCTCATTTCATACAAATCTCACTACAACATTTTGAGAGGTGTTACTATTTATTGCTATTTTACATTGTAGAAAACTGAAGTTTAAGATGATTAGTAATCTGTCTAAATTTCAGGTGGTATGTAATAGAACCAAGATTTTTAACAAAGGCTGGTTGTTTGCAAATAATAGTCTTGATTATTTTGTTTTTTTGCCTCCAAATATTTTTCATATTGATGGCTGACATTTTAATGCTTGCTATGTGCCAAGTACTTTGCTAAACTATTACATGGATTATGCCATCTCATCTAAAATCGTGGATAATGAGGAGCTAATCCTGGGCAGTGACAGTGAACAGGGAAGGAAGAGGCTGGGTTGGGTTATCAGGCAGAATTCATGTGTCTTGGTGACAAATTCAGTTTGGGAAGATGAATCTGGTATGACTTCCAGTTTTCTAACTGGGAATACTGGGAAGCATTCATGAGACTTGGGATAAGGAGTAGGAGCACATTTGGGGAGGAAAGTTAGGAGTTTGTTTTGGTCATGTGAAGTTTGAGGTATTGGTAAGACATCCATGTGGGGATGTCCAGCAGGAATCTGGAATTAGGAGTCACTGACATGTGAGCACAGTAGAGGCCAGATGAAGAGATGATGGACACCCAAGACCTCTCTCTCTCTAAATGGAATGTGGCCCAGGTGGTGTCATTAATATTTGTTAGTTCATGTGATTTGTTATATGTAGACATGTCGCAAGGGGCAGAGTTGACTGTTCTTGAGTGACATCACCCTCTGCCTGTTTTTTCTCATCCTTACTCTTTTCATTCAGATTCTGAGAGAAAAATTTCCATTCCTAATTTCCTCTGAGGCAGCTGCTGTCTTCTTACACAGCTGCAATGCTTGAAATATTTTAGGCATTCATTCTGTAGGTTTATCACTGCTGCTGGTTATTGTCATAATATATTTTACCTGATGTTATTTTTAACCAAAACGCACACCCTCAGGTTATTCAAGCAGGGGATGTTTATGAAGTAGTGCAATCTGTGCAACAAGTTCTGGAGGATGAAACTCGAAGCTCACATATTTGGCTGCAAGTGGGAATAGAGGTTGTTACATTAAATGCCTTGGAGAAGGCCCACAGTTTTGAAGAGAGGGAAGTGGTTTCCATCCAATAGTAAAATAATAATTTTTCTATATGTCATGCTGGGCAGTTGTCTTACATGTTTGGGAATCACTAATCTTTTAAGAAAAGGATGGATATTAGATAAATGCCAGGTAACATTTGATATTTAGTCTGCTTCAATGTTGCCACATTATTCTCTAATGAGCCTGGATTTTAATTTTTGCCCCCTATTTTATACTGTCAGCAGAGTAAGTTTTAAATTGCTAAAATCTCTGCTCATCTTTACATTCCTTGAAAGCAAGGCATGTAGCTTCTCACCTGTGTATTCATCAACTGTGTCCTATAGAGTAGATATTCTGGAAATAATTTCTGTGTCAAAATGACTTCTTTCCAAAAAAATCCATCACTACTTATTCACACCATAATTGGTAGTAGTTACTTTTGGCTGCTAATAGACATATCTACTACTACTGTGTGTTTTTAACCTCAGCAATTTTATTTCCAGCTCACATTCATGGTTTCATTTTTCACCACAAAAGTTATTTGTCCTACAATGCCATCATTACTTTTTTCCTCTTAAGACATTGTTAAGAGCCTATCTGCACCACTATTTATCATTTCCATCAGACTTAAGATTTAAAGAAAACTTCAGAAGCTTTTTAGTATCTGAATTGTATAAGGGGATCAACTAGTGACCAACTTTTGGTATGAATTTGAGGGACATATTTCTTGGTCGGTTTGCTTGTGCTTGGGTGGGCGTGAACGTGGACACTTGGGATAATGTAGCTGCCACCTCAGTGATGACCACATCATAAGAGAAAGCATTATTTCTTGCTTGGATTTGGAGTACTAGGGTTCAGATGCATGTTTTGCATTGTATTGGCTGTCTCTATTTGATCAGAGTCTCCTAAGTCTCAAGTCATCCCTGTTTTTTCCTACCCCAAACTCTGCCAGGACTTCATCTTGTGAAAGCCAAGTCACTTCAACTGGTGTGAGTCACACACCTTGCTGTCAAGGGCATCCTTGATCAAGCTCAATGATGCACTGAGGGAAGGGAGATGCCTTATGTCTAGAGAGTGAAATAGTGCTGTGAAATACCGAGTTACACGTTGACTTTTACACATACTCTCATGGTTGAACCCAGAATTAGCTACCTTCAATATAGCAAGCATGTGGTTGAGTTTTTAGTTTAACAAGTGGTTTCCATCTTTGGTTCACTGACCTTAAATTTATGGAAAGTGTTTTTTTTCCCCCCTCATGATAGGGCTCTGATTTTTCTCTCTTTTACATTTATCTAGCCTCTTTTCCTACTCCCTAGTGACAAAGGCCCAGGCACCAACGTGTCCAAGTTCTACCTTCCAGCTGTTATGGAAAGTCTGGTGCCAGAAGAACATCTTCAAGCCCCTAGTCCTCTTGGCCTCTTATTCTGCTCTCAGCCATGAGCTGTCTCTTCTTTGTGGTTGTCCAGATCTTACACTATAATCCTTGAGCAGGGAGTTCCTGAGAGTGGACTGGAAAGGACTGGGTAACACTTTATATCAACATGTTGCTCTCAAAAATGTATATCCTTCCTACTATTAATAACCATAGTTTTACAACATATAAAATGTGCCCCTAATGAAAATTCAGACCCAAAGGCTTAAGAACCCCAAGCTTTCTGAGAGTGTGATTTAAAACTCTATCAATAGCTTTTTTTTTTTTTGAGTTGGAGTCTCACTGTCACCCAGGCTGGAGTGCAGTGGCATGCATGTTCATGGCCACTCCAGGGTTGACTTGCTGGGCCCAGGTGATCCTTCTGCCTCAGCCTTCCAAGTAGCTAGAACTACAGGTGCGCACTATCATGCCCTTCTAATTTTTGATTTATTGTAGAGATGAGGTCTCCTCAAGTTGCCTGGGCTGGTCTTGAACCCACAGGCTCAGGAAATCCACTTGCCTTGGCCTCCCAAAGTGCTGGGATTACAGGCTGAGCCACCGAGCCCAGCCCATAGCTTTTAATAATAAAGCAGGTCCTCAAATAACACTGTTTCATTCAGTCATTTTGTTATAACATTGATAAGAAAAAGCAATTGATTCCCAGTCAAGGCTATTGGCACATTCTCCTCATGTCTGTGCAGGTTTTCTCTGGGTACTTTGGTTTCCTACCAAATCCCAGAGATGTGTCCATCAGGTTAACTGGTCTGTCTCCATGGTCCCAGTGTGGGTGAGTATGGATGTATGTGAGTGTGCCCTGGGATGGCATCCTGTCCAGGCCTGGCTCCCATCTTGTACCCTGAGATGCCTGAAGAGGCTCTGGCCACCTGCATCTCTGAACTAGAGTAAATGGGTAAATACTTATCTTACTTGTTTTCATTAATCTTTCTTAAGTGTATGTATTGCTCACATTTTTAAAATGTTTAATATGAGACGTGTTTTGGTCTTTATTTAGAAGTTTGGTGATATATCTGTGAGCAGAAATATGCTATGATGCAACAATAAAGAAGAATACAATTATGGACTTCACAGCAATTTGGATGGATTTAGAGTCTATCATAGTCAGTGATTTATCACAGAAACAAAGAACTGAGTACCATATATTCTCACTCATAAGTGGACCCTGAACATATATCATAATACTACAAGAAAGGGATTGGCAGTAGTGGGAAACTGCCAGGGGAGGGAGCACATAACATTAATAAGGGTATCAGATCTCAAACCAGGATAAGTGGGGACAAAGGGAAGGCCCAAACTTCAGCTGTATGATGACCACTTGTATACCTAATCCTGAATTGTACCCCACATCCTTAAAATAAAAAAAATGAAAAAAACCCAAGTTTGGTGATATGTTTATGACCAGAAATATACCATAAGAACTTAACTATTGTTTATATGAATTAGCTTGTGATCAAGTTGGTTTCCTTATACTTTATTCCACTGAAAGTCATACTTTTCAAGAACTTATAGATGACATAATGTAAGGACTTACTGTATTGGAGAAAGGCAAACTTTTTTTTTCTTTAACAAATGTTTAGGCTGTGTAAACAACCACTTTAATCATTTTTACCATTTTAGTCTGCTTGATCACCTTCAACTGTTATGCCCTACAATCCTGTTGATTTTACATCTATCAGCATCTAAAAATGCTTTGTTTCTTGTATTTGAATTCATTTAGGACTAACTTCATTTTCAGAACTCTGCAGTTTTATGGGCCAGTATTTTCAGTATCCTTTACATGTATGGTTTGCCATTTACCAAGTGATAGCACATATAATAGGACACATTATTATTGTTGTAGTTTTCAGAATGGGATACTTGTCCAGCTTTTCCAAGACCCTGTATCTAGTTATCTATCATTATAATGCAAATAATAGAAAATACACAATGCGGAAAGTCTTAGAGATCCTTGAGGATCTCTAGGTTCCAGTGACTATAGATACAGGCAGCAGTTGCCTTCATAATTTTTCCTTAAATATTTAGCAAGTACTCAAGATTTTTCTCTCATTTAAAAAAATGGGGGAAGAGGGAGGAGGCTCCTCACCCATTTCTCTGACAGGAGTTGTTTTTCTCCAATGCTAGGCATGCAAGAGGCCTCCATGAAGCTCACCGAGTCACTGCATGAAGTCTATGAGCCTGACTGGTATGGGCGGGAAGACGTGAAAATGGTTGGCGAGGTAAGAGCCAGGGTGGCAGCATACAGGAGGCCTGGGGTGGCTTCCACGGGGCCCCCACCAAGTCCTCCTCATTCTCCCCACCCCTTGACACCCCTCTTCTCACTTCACAATCTTAATCATGAGGGGAGACAGTGTACCCAGAAGGCACTGTGCAGTTCTTTCAACCTGGATCATCCCAAACTCATAGTGAGAGGTGAAGATGATTATATAACCACCTAGGTAGCAAATTGTGTGTGAAAGATTATTTTATAAAAAACAACAATATCACTTTTCTGTCCTCATTATAAGTCTTAACAGCCCATTGCTAGCAGAACTGCATCATGGTGTGATTTTGTGAACGAACTTCACCCCTTTGCCCTCTCCCTGCTGAACTATCCCTCCCTGACTGCAGGGACAGGAACTCAGAAGAGTGTCCATTCCACCGGCTGGGACCTTCACTGATCTGCAGAGCCTGAGTATAGACACAGAGTCAGCCTGCTAAAAGGAATTTGACTTCAGGAAGGCTTTGGCCTTCACACCTGAAATCAGACTTCTAGCTGAGGGCCATCTGGCTGGTGGGAAGTGAGCAAATGGGCATTCCTGCTTTGTGAAAAGCAGAGTGGCAAGAAACCAAGAGTAGCTCTGTGTGGCATTGGATCAATTCTTTAACCTTCTTGGGCTTTGGTTTCCTCATCTACAAAATGAGAATAATAATTGCACCTATGAATGACACATCTAATGCCTTTGTATACATGGTCTCTACTTAGTCAGTGCTTGGTGCATGCTATGATTATAAATGTGAGACAGTTGCTAGTCATGGATTCTCTCATATCCAAGTGCTTTGTTAAAACAAAGGGTGGTGGTTTGTCATGTCTCCTACTTCAGGTGAGTTATTGCATCTCATATAGGCACAGAAGACCTAAACTAGATGTGACAGTAAGAATTCAGGGGAAGGTCTGACGTGAGATGAGCTGAACATCTATACAGCCTTGGGAAAGATAGAAATGTTGAATCATAGGCTGCTTGATGGTAGTTCTGATGTCCTGACATTGATGTTCATAGTCTTATGACTGAAATAAAAACAGAGATTTATATATGAGGAAAGCTCTTGTTGGCTATATTACATCCTTCAAAAATTTCAGGATGTGGATTTGGTGAAACCTGCTGTACACACCATGTTCAAATGCAATTATTAAGTAATTCCATCTTCTCACGTTTCTTCAATATTGAAACACTGTGTTTCAGCATCATGTTGCTAAATACCTTGTAAATTTCTGATTAATGGTATATAACTAAAAATTAATTGTAAAAAAGGATTTTAAGAATTTTTAAAGGAGTAATGAAACTTGAAAGAATAATAAAAACTTTCAGAACACTGTGTTTACCTCTTACGGATGGTAAATGCCATGATTGACATTTAGTTTTTAACGACATGGTTCTTGGTTCTTGTAGATGCCACAATTTTTTGAATCTTCAGTTATAGATGCCAATATGGGCCCTTTTGTTGATGAAGTAACTGAATACTGCATGTTCAGGGGGTCTAGTCACATTGGAAGATACTCCTTTTTAAACAATGGATTTCAGTTTTTTTTGTTTGCATAAAATTCTTGAATTGAGATTTGTAACAACTAAGATTAATTTTTGAAGTATGAAAAAGAAACAAAAGCAAATTAACTGAAATAATAATAATAATTTTTTTTACTAGATAGAAACATCTTTCACATAAAGGAATTTGAAAGTAGGCAGCCCAGGTATGGCATGGTGGACCCACAGGAATCAGGGGCCCACCTGGTGAGGCTTTGAATTAAAGGAGACAGAACTGAGTTGAAACCTGTGTCTCTCATTGATCAACTAAATGGTCTTGGTCAAGTTATGTGACATCTCTCCACTTCAATAACCTCTTCTGAATAGTGGCAATAGCAAGCTTTTTCTCTTAGAACTATTGTGAGAACTAAATGACCACGCACATTAACATACATATGCGCAATGGTTAACCCAATGCTTTGACATAGTGATAGTAATAATAGTAGTTGTAATAATAACAACTAGCATTGTGTGTTTAATCATAGTTGGCACTCCTTAAATGGCAAGTCCCTGCCCTGTGTGGCTGTAACTGTTCTGCTTTCCGTGTGGAAATTTCAACAATGGTTTATTGTCTGCTTCTATCTGGGGTGGTTTCTAATTTCATGGATTACTTTGGAAATAAGTTGCCTTAGTGGAATTCTTCTTGATCACTTAGCCCAAAGTTCATCTATACAGATATGAGGACTTTTTTTTTTTCAAGACAGGATCTCACTGTGCCACCCAGACTGTAGTGCAGTGGCATGATACCAGCTCACCACAGCCTCAAATTCCTGGACTGAAGATTCTCCCAGTTCTCCCTCTAGAGTCACTGGGACTACAAGTGTGCACCACCATGCCCAGCTAATTTTTTTTTAAAATTTTTTGTAGAGATGAGATCTCACTATGTTGTTCAGGCTGGTCTGGCCTCAAGCGATCCTCCTGCCTCAGCTTCCAAAGTACTAGGATTACAGGCATTAGCCACTGTGCCCAGCCCATAAATACATTTTTAATGAGCAGAGCTCGTAGCTAGCCTATATTAATTAGAACTGGTTGGCCAAACTGCCTTAAAATTTTATTGCATTATTAAATAATCTACATTCTTTTTAGCATCTGATATTTGGGAAAATAGTTTTGTCTAATTTTGCAGTTTTAGATTTTTTAAAACTTTGGTGAGAAGTATCCAATTAAAATAATTCACCAGCTGTCTCTTTATTTCTCTTTTTCCTTAGAAATGTGATGTATTATGGGAAGACTTCCATCAAAAACTAGTGGATGGGTCCCTGCTGACACTGGATACCTACCTGGGCCAATTTCCTGACATAAAGGTATTTTACTCTGTATGTATAAAGGGAAGAATTGAATGGCCTCATGTAGTTAATTGAAACATAAGCAAGAGAAGAAGAAATAAGAGTCTTCAAACTGACATCAAAGATAGTTGGTAACTTTTCATTTATTTTTAAGCATGGGATTTTTATACTGTTCCTATCAGTTTGAAATGAAATATAGTTACAGAAATCACATTTTCCATTTAGTTAATTGCTTTAGCTTTTATTCTTTAACAGAGGTCTTTTTTTAAACCTGTAGATATAAAATTATAAATCAGAGCTGCCAAAAAATCCAATCTTCTTTATAGTCAAAGCTTTTTATTATATAACATTTGACAAAGATTTCCATCAGAATAACCAAGGTCATAAGGAAGGGAGAAAATTCATTGTAAAGGTGACCACAAACTCTGATCTTTCCTTGTTTACTTTGCATGTGTCTACAGTGCACCTGGATATTTTTTCTCTCACTGAAATGTTCAGGTTCATAGTGAACTAGTAAGATACACATATTTCAAATACATTTGCATCTGGACCTGTAATATCTTATCTAAAACATTTATTTTGTTTGACACTTGAATCTGTGACAAAAGTAAATTCATAAGTGCAGGTCTGAAATTGATGCCATAGGAAAAGATGGTTTTGAAACCATCTGGGTTGCATATAGTAAATGGGTAGCTTTGTACATCTGCCCCACCACTGCCGCAGTTGTTTTTCCTGATCAAGGTGGAGTGCCTGGTAAGACAGCCATGTACTATCCTCCCTGTAGGATGAGGAGGCCAGGAATCAGTGGGTACCTGTAATAAATATCATATTAGGTGTCCTTTGATGCATAATTCCACTTTTATCTGACCTTCTTTGTAGCCACAATCACCAGGAAACAATCTGCAGTAATGTGAACTAGCCTTGGCCACGAATCATGGTGAGGCTTCTTGGCCAAAACAACACTCATAGCAATGACTTTTGTTTCCTTGGTCCCACACAGAATGCCTAACATACAAAATGGCCAATGTACAAAGAGTGTTTTGGGACACCAGTGTCATTAGACAAGAACTTAAATAGATCAGACTAGATATATCAGCCCTGTTGGCAAAATGCCACAGTGATCAAATCCAAATGATGGATTTTCAATGATGTTATTGTATGAAGCAGCAAAGTGCTTTAGTGAGTCATTGGGTAAATACAACCAAATTAGAAGTTATAGATCAGGTTTTAACATTTATCTGAGAAGTTAAAAAATTAAATTAAAAAAATTGGGTAGGGAATGTGTTTTGGGACATCTTCAGATTATTTTGATAGACATTCAAAGTTTGCATTGGAATTTGTAGCATTTGTGGAACAGTCTTAGAATAATTGTTACACTTCAGAATATTGTTTATTGTGTGGTAATCTATTTTAAATTTTATTTTATTTACATTTTTATTTTATTGTGATAAGAACACTTAACATGAGATCTGTTCTCTTGACAGATTTTTAAGTGCACAATGCAGTACTGTTATCTATAAGCATAGCAGATCTCTAGAACCTACTCATCTTACACAACTGAAATTTTGTACCTTTGGTTAGTGACTCCCACTTTTCAACTTCCCCTAGCCCTTGGCAACCACCGTTCTGTAGATTCTGCATATTCTTTGCCTCTCTGAGTTTGACTATAATTGTATGTCTTTGAAGAAATGTCTGTACTAACCCTTCGTCCATTTTTAAGACTGGATTATTCTTTTTGTTGTTATTGAGCTCTAGGAGTTCATTATGTATTTTGAAAATTAGCTTATCTAATAAATGGTTTGTAAATCCTTTCTTCCTTTCCCTAGCTTGCATTTTGCTCTGCTGATTGCTTCTTTTGTTGTGCAGAAACTTTTTACTCTGATATAGTCCCCTTAGCTATTTTTGCTTTTTTTGCCTGTGTTTTTGGTGTCAAATCCAAGAAATCACTGCCAAATCAATGTCTATTCCTAAATGTTTTCATGTATCAAATTAAGGGTTTTCCTCTATGTTTTCATCTAGGAGTTTTACAGTTTGGGGTCGTACATTTAAGTCTTTAATCCTTTTGAGTTGATTTTTGTGTTTGGTGTAAAATAAGGGTTCAATTTAATTCTTTAGCATATGGAAATGCAGTTTTCCCAGCCCTGTTTATTGAGGAGACTATTCTTTCCTTATTGTGTATTCTTGGCACCCTGTTGAAGATAAGTTCACTGTATATGTGTGGATTTATTTCTGGGCCATTTTGTTCCATTGGTTTACATATCTGTCTTTATGCCAGTACAATACTGTTTTAATTACTGTAGTTTTGTGATATAGTTGGAAATTAGGAAGTATAATGCTTCCAGTTTTGTTCTCCTTTTCCAAGATTATTTTAGCTATTTGGCATCTCTTCTGATTTTATGTGAATTTTAGAATTGTTTTTTCTGTTTCTGTTAAAAATGATAGACATTGCTTTAAATCTATAGATTGCTTTGGGTGATATACAAATTTTAACAATATTAAGTTTTATAATCAATGAACATGGAATATCTTTCCATTTATTTGTCTTCTTTAATTTTTTTAAAAGTTTTTAATGTTTTGTAGTTTTCAGTGTATGTCTTTTTAAGTGAAAGTTAAGTTTATTCTTAAGTTTATTCTTAAGTATTTTATTCTTTTTGATGCTGTTGTAATGAGATTGTAGTCTCAATTTCCTTTGTGACTCATGTATAGAAATGCAACTGATTATCATATGTTGATTTTGTATTTTTTCAACTTTACTAAATTTGTTTATTAGTTCTATGTTAGTTCTAGCAATTTTGTGTGTTTGTATATGAGTTTGTGGAGTCTTTGGGGTTTTCCACATATAAGATCATGGCATCTGCCAACAGGTAAATCTTAGTTCTTCCTTTCCAGTGTGGATGCTTTTCATTTCTCTTTCTTGCCTAATTTCTCAGTCTAAGCAATTTGCACTATGTTGAATATAAGTGATGAGAGTGGGCATCCTTGTCTTATTTCTGATCTTAGTGGAAATGCTTTTAGTTTTTTCACCCTTGAATATTTTACCTATAGGCTTTCCATATATGACCTTTGTTACCTTGAGATAATGCCCCTCTATTCCTAGCTTGTTGTTTTTTCACTAAGGGTAGTGAATTTTATCAAACACCTTTTCTATATGTATTGAAATGACTATGTGATTTCTGTGGTTCATCATGTTCATTGATTTTCACAAGGATGAATTTTACTTGGTCATGGTGTATGACCCTTTTAATGTGCCGTTGAATTCAGTTTGCTAGTATTTTGTTGAGTTTATTTATATCTATGTTTATCAGAATATTGTCAGTAGTTTTCTTTCTTTTTTTTTTTTTTCTGGGTTCCAAATGTGTTTTTTATTCACTAGTTTTGATGACTATAAACAAATGTTTCCAGAATGGAAAAGAAAGTTAGCATAGTGCATTTTCATGACTGGAGAATGATTTTCCGAAGTCATCTTCAGTAGGGTAAAAACTTAGGGGGAAAAACCCCCTGAATGTTGGAATTCAATTCATAATATAAAGTCCCTTGCAAAAGCAAAATAGAATAAAAACAAACTGAAGAGAAGGGCAGGGCAAAATTTAAAAAGAAAAAAAAACAAAAGACAAAAAACGAGAAAGAAAAAAGGAAAGGAAATAAAATGAGACAATTATTGCTTCTCCTCAGCCTCCTCCTTGGTCTCTTCGCTCCCCGAGAGAGCCTCCAGCCTTCTGCCACCTCGGCACCATCGTCCTTACCTGATCCTTTCTTTGCTTGCTCTTCTATTTCTCTCCCGCACTCTTCAGACTTTGCCTTTCTGCGCATTTTCGGCGTTCGGGAAGCCAAAGCAGCTCCGGCTTAGAGCATTTGTCTGCAAAGTCGGCGTGGGCATTCCAGCCCCAGGCACGGTCACTGCCTGCGTTGGGCTTCAGCTCCATCATCGGCGTGGTGTAATGGTGGGGCGCGGATCTTCAGAGTCCTGTCCGTCTTCAAGAGGAGGCGGATGGTCCCTTCTCCTTGTGCTTGAGGAGCTTGACATCACCCGTGCCTCCCTCTGGGAGGTCGTTCTCGGAAGCCAAAGGGAAAAGCTTTGCCCGCCTCTTCAAAAGTTCCTCTTCGTCTTCCTCCAGAGTTTTCATTTCTAGCTCAGGAAGAGAAACTGTCAGCTCAAATTGGGGGTCGTGATTGGCCTCATCTCATCTGCATTCTCAGTGGAGGTGTTGTGGTCCTCCTGAGTGTCCTTGGCGACTCTCATAGCTCCTTCCCTTCGCGTCTGGCACCCCCCGGGGGGGGGG